>JAZHYW010003057.1:0-78696 GCA_037355805.1 Ixodes ricinus
TCTGGTAAATTGGAAAACCGTCTTGCTGATTCGAAGTTAAAATGTTCTACGCGAAAAAACCTTCGTACGTCGAATGATCAGAAGTCACGCGTGTACAAAGGGGCGCCGCGTGGCAAGCCGGAATCAGTCTCGCCCAAGCTTTCGACTCTGCTCTTACGCCGACTTCGTTGCCCACGACGCTCTGCTGTTATCTTCTGTTTCCTTTTTCTATTTTTGGGCACAAGTTCGCCGCATTAAAAGTTTAGTTTACTCAGTCATTTGCCGCCTCATCACTTGTCATTCGCGACAATATCATTGAGGAATATTTTAACCGTACGACGCGGAAACCTCCTCCACCTAGGGGGCGACCCGCGGTGCCGAAGCGTGCGATATGTGACGTCTTAGGTCCTAGGTTTACAACTAATCAAAGCCGCTAAAAGCTTTTTTGTCGAAATACAAAATATCAGTGGCCCGAACCGTTTCAATTATTTGTAAAAGTAGTTTTTGGTTACTATTTTAGACCAGAAAAGAAACAAATACAGTTTAGAAAGTACGGAAACAAGAAAATGACCCGTCAAGATACCCGCCACCAAGCGGTGAAAAAGGCAGCGCATACAAGAAAGGTGTAGTGGGATCGGGCAGCAACAAGCTGCGAGCAGTGGAAAGGTCCCAGATGTACGCGGCGGTGCTGCGGTCGATGACGACTGGAGGATCCGACCGATTCCGAGCGTTCCCAAGGCCTTCGGCGAGCAGCTTTGGCTTGCGGTTTGGCCTTTTGGCGATATGGCAGAGCGAAGGGGCTCCCTTTCTGAAGTGATCTTTAACACGTGTTTGCTGTCGTTAGTGGCCAATGAAGTGTCATGTCGAACTAGTGTTTAATCGCTCATTAAATGCAATGCGAGCCGTCCTGGCTGTCCGCTTCATACAGCCTAGTCAGAACGTGCTTTAGTGGCGCCCTCTCGAGCCGTCGACCCGGAGTGCGGCAGCCGTGACCGCTCGCTAGGCTCACTACCCCTCCTCTAGTTCACGGCCACTCAAGCAACCAAGGGAGTCATGGAAGGAGGTTATTTTTTGCTTGTTGTTGTAATTTTAATTTGCCTATAACTTTTTAAAATGCAGCAAAATTTGAGAAAAGAAAAGTGTCATTAGGCTACTACGTTCAGTGCGCTCACGTTCGGTGCAAATTAAAAACCAGTAAAAGGTCCTTGCAGAGCACCTTTAAGGACCGTTATAAACTGCACAAATTAATGAATCTTGAGTACTCTATAGCCAAATCATTGGTTTTTGCGACTGGATACAGGAAAGAAGCGTGTGATAATTTAAGACAATTTGTAAAACATCAGGTCACTCTGGAGAGCTTGCGATATCCAGCAAGTATGGCGATTCAAAACGCCCAAGACAACTCAAGTATCTTTCCAGCAGCTGCAAGGATTCAAGTTCATCTGCTTGGAAGCAAACCAACCAATGGAGTTTCAGAATTCAAAAAGGAAGAATGGAGAAACGTTCGCCCTGTCGCTGGAATGAAAATGTGACATGTAGAGCAAAGTCGTACAGCGAGGCTGAACTTGGAACTGTCTCTCTTTCGGACCGCAGAAAGCGTAACGACGACCATTTTTTCGCAATTATTTGAAATGTTCAGTGCCCATCACGTAGAACATAGTCGAGGATTCTGACGTTTTTAAAAGTTAAGTGTTAATTCTAAACGTTCATCTAAAGTGTTTAGTTCGGTACCTACCTCGACAGCGCCAACCTAGGTTTAGTGAACAAAACATTAGGGCGCAAACAAGCTGGTGAATGTTTACTCTAATTTAAGAATAACCTCAAGATTAGTGAAAAGACGAATAGACAACTTAACACAGTCTCAAACATGGCATTGAGCTGTGTTTGAGACTCTGCATGTTGTGTGGTCCTCAGCCTTTTCTCCAGTTCAGGTTTTGTTCTTAAATCATGTTAAACATACACCAGCTTTTTTGCGACCTAATGTTTTGTTCGTTAATTTTACAAGATGCAAGCTTCGTCACCTTCACATTTTAGAAATTGCTGTATTAGAGACTGTGTGTTGTATTGCCCTTCTTTTCCCCAGTCTCGGGAGGTTGTCTTAAATTATCTTAAACCTAGGTTTAACATAAACCTATACCTAAACCAAAACAGAAGTTGAACTTAAAACTTACTTTTTCTTGGAGCACACAGAGTGCAATATGACCACCATTCCTACATAACCCCTCCTTAAACATGCTGAGTGCAAACCACGAGTAATATTGTGGAATTTGTTAAAAAAGTGAAGTGTTACTTCATGGTTCCACTGTGAAATTGTGGTTGGTTCCTACCCAGAGTGCGACAACGGAGGCGTTGTGTTAGTCTCTCTTTGAGGAACTGTGTTTCAGTTTCATCTTTACCTATACCAGCGACCTATGGAACTAGCGAGAAGGCGGGCTGGGCATAAGACCGATTCATTTTTCATGCTTCGAACTGCTACGCTTTATCGGTGCACTTACTGAAGGTAGCATCAGATATCTGAAATTTATTTGCACTTGGGCGCCGATAAAAAAAAAAGATATAGTCTGTGGTATTATCGACTAATGACCTTTTCGGACGGCGCGTGTTATCACTGAAAGCGCGTTAATCCCCCTCAGCGTCCACTAGGCCTTGTGGCGACGGTCTGCTGCTCCTTATTACAAAAGCTATCAACACATCGGCTAGCAGACGGCGGGTATCGTCCGTGCTTTCATTCATTCGGCGTTTCGTTGCACTGGTGATGGCGATTAAAGCATGCGGCCTTTATGCTGCGGAAGAACACTGCGGTTGCAGCGATAAGAGGTGCGTGCTGAGGCCCTTCAAGCATGCTTTTCAATGGGCGGAACGCGAACAAAAAGAGATCGAAGTAAGGATTTAACGCAGACGACTGGTGTTCTCCAGCGCCTTATAATATGACAATCCTGACACGAAAAACACGTTTTAGATCGGAATTATAGAGAGTATTTTTAAAACAACATGGGTCAAAAGCAGGGGTGGCCAAGCTGCAGGTCGCCAGCCGCATGTTGCTCTTCGCGTGTTAAATTGTGCCTCCCGGCTTCCTCTCCTACCGCCTCCTCCTTCTCTCCCGCCTCCCTCCCGGTCACACGAGCACTTCCCCAAAAAAAGAAGTGGAACACGTTTTAAATCGAAAGACAGGTTGCGTTTTGGTGGTCTTGTGCTACTGCAACCTTACAAACAGTTGGACTGCTTTTAAAATCGTGTAGATTAAAGAAGTTAGAGTTTCGTTTATCGCTCCGGACAAAAGTTTGCCCCCCTCCCCCCAACAGCTTTTTGAAGTTTCGTGGTTTTGTTTGCGGCTCTTAGGCCGGGTCAGCCTGGTCTGCCCTAATCTAAAGCATCAAAGATTACTAACATTCTTTATAAAACGTAAAAACACGAGTTCGCAGAGCTAAAAAAATCTCTTTGGAAGGTACATTTGTGAGCGTAGTTTTTTACAACATAATGCAATTTGATTCTATTGGGAAAACATGGCGATGAGGTATAGAATGGATTACTTGAACATAAAACATAAAAAAATTGCACATTGAATTTGCGACACGTTTTACCTTCGGAAATGTATGACACGATGCCAATGCTTCCATATATAAATGAGAGCATCAATTTATTTTTTAGATGATAAATCCTTTTTGAGAAGTATATTTGAAAATAAAATTAACATTTGAAGCTTAAAAATGTTCTGCGATAAAACCTCACCAGTGTTTGGTAAAATGTCAAAGTAGACCGATGTGCGTGCATCGAAGCGCTATATTTTATGCGAAGATAATAAAATTCAACATGTCTAAATTAAAAACGTCGCAACATATTGTCAAATGCTTCGCTTAAATAACATGAAATAAATATTTTTATTCCAGTTTGAAGTTTGCGAACGTTTTACCTTGATACATGTTTGAAGCGCTGTAATATTTTTTTTCGTGAACTGAATCAACCAATTGTGCTCAGATAGTCCCTGTCGTGAACAATACATAAAAAAGCCAATGCTATATCCTAAAAAACAGTACAAGATAATAATTCATAATTATATACCTAAAATGTCAAAGTTGCGAGTTTTTTAAAATTTTTCAAATATATATATTGCGTGTTTTTTAAACACACTTTATATATTTTCTAAAATAGTAAAAATTGTAATGGATGTTAGCAGTATAAACTACTATATTTATAAATATTTGAGTTTTGATTTAATCGTTTGCAGTATTTACGGGACATCAAACGTCGCATCTATAAAAAAAATGCCAAATGGAGTTCACACTCTGGCAAACCTGAATTTTGTTTCTCAAAAAATACATTTGTTTTTTTCTTTAAATTTAATGATTTCATTTGGGGAGTAACAAAAATATTAGTAAACAAATTATCATCCGAACACGCCTGCATGGTATAGTCTGAATATATAGATCAATAAATATAAATAAAAATAAGAGTTCCGTGTTACAATTTCATTGCACACTGTCCTGAATATTTTATACACGATACAAAGTTTTGCTTAACACGTATTAATATATCGAAAGTATTTTTTTTAGATGAACGGAACTGAGCTTCAACAATATTTGTACCAAGACAGAGAGAATATGGCCGCTGTAGCTGTGAAAGAAATCGACGACCTGTTGAAGTGGTACGAATATTTTCTGTTTTTTTTCAATTAAAATTTGAAGTAGGGAATAGTGGAGAAACTTCTTATATATTTTGTCTGTGTTACGTTGTCAAAACACAACATAGTTTAAATATCTGACCGTCCTGAAGTTACGTAAAAATAAAGCAGCAAACAAATATGTGAGTGCTAATTTTGCGCCAGATGTAGACCTCCGCCATATCACTAAATCGAAGAGGCAGAAAATGTATTTTAAATTTTATAGACGTCTTAATTATTGGCTGTACTTGTAAAACATATATCCTACAAAACATTTCACAAAACGAGCCATTTTTGCATAAATTATTTAAAATCGCTCTTTTTTAATTACCTCAGTTTGCCATGCTACTAAACTAACAAAATTCAATGGAGAGTCTTCCATAACCAGGTAGCACAGGTACTTTGGCCCAGAATTTAAATCTGCCTGGGAGTTTATGCCACTAAAAGACCGAAGAAAACAAGGCAGGGCCAAACTAGTCTTTCTTTGGTGACGTCTTGGTATCTTTCGCTAAGACACCAAACAAGTTCCACATTTAGGCTTCACATTTGAGTGTCATCTGGCACTCTGGCTTAAGTATGCATAATTGACTGTATAATCTGGCACCCTAGAAGCAGGGCTAGAAACGCGAACAAAATAAGAAACGCCGAACAAAATAACTCTGGCTCAAAATAACACCTCGGGACAAAATACGCATTTGGCTCAATCAAGTTGCGTTCCTAAGGTTGGCAAGCTTGTGCTCAAGTTCAGCGTTTGTAGCCACGTGCTACCTGGGTGATATATACCAAGCAACGTTGTCTCATCAAAACAACTAATTCCGGGTGTTCTATCGCGAACAATTACACACATGTTATTTCGCGTTATTCTTCTTACATTGCCGTACAGTAGTGAATGTTTCAATATATTCATTAGTTCCGACACAATGTTTTATAAACTAATTTAATGACAAGCCATAATAAAAAAGTATGCTTTCTTTTACATTATTAAATGTATTAAGCTACCATGGAATGCGCATGCGCTACTGCAATAAACAACTGTTTTTACTAACACGTTATAATGTATGATCGTGAGAAAAATATATTTTTATTCTCAGGAAGATAGTAACAAAAAAAGTACTAATTTCTCGGACATTTCGTTTTGCCCGTTCATTTAAGCAGTGTAAGAATAAACGTTAACGGCTCACCTATTTACGTTGCTGAGTCAGTAAGAATCGAAAGATTATTTATATTATTGTTAGTCTTGAAATAGTTTTGCAAAAATTTTTAATTTGAAATGCGTCAGAAACCTCAAGTCACTGCGGGGTTATCGATGGAAATCAAGAGTGACAATACTACGCAATATGCTGTCATCATCACGCGCATTAAAGTTAGCGTGAGGCTGTGAGCAAAGAGTAAACAAGAGTAATAGCGCCTCTCACCAAGTTGCCTGTTCGCAAGAAAAGAAAAACAAATTACGTACGGTGCCAATTACAATCTTTAATTCATCCTGCCTCAAACACCAATGCTAAAACTAAATCCACGATACGTATGCTCATTTTCAGTTTTTATGAAACAAATTGTATATTTTACCGGAACAAATTGGTGCAGGTCATATACTTCAGTTTGTTATAACAACGGGTTGAGGCTTAGGCCATGCCGCTGAGGTACTGAGTATACTAAAGGCACATAAAACTGAGCTTCTGATGTTGAATGTATGTTAAAAATATTTCTTAAGTGTAATTTTGTTTTATGGTGACTCCGAACTACAATAAATTTAGCGCATTTCTTTTTACTAAGGGCAGGATACGCACAAGTGCACCACTGCTGACGACATATACAAGCAGTTTGATCCAAAAGTTATGCTGAAAACAAGTGTGCGCATTAATATTCACAGAAGAACATTTTTGTCTCACAGACGTCACATTGCAAGTGGTGATAAAAAAATGTTATGGAAGAAATACAAAAAACGAGGTACACCTAAGCATTTCTTGTGAGCTGTGATTGCGAAAGCATGCAAGCCGCTCGTCCACCCCTTTGTCGTCTGCTACGTACTAGCGCGCGCGTTTGGGATCTCGGAAGCCATGGCGCGGCGGCCAATGGAAGCCGCGGCGGCCAATGGAAGCCGCGTCGACGCGCGCCAGCCAATAGAACGGAGAGACGAATCGCTCGTATTCAGATCGCGGAAACTAGGAGCCATTTTCGCGCTTCAAACTGATGCCGTCAGCTCGCTCCATGAGACAGTTAATGCTTTCGCATTAAAAAAACGCTTTGGGATATCACCAACTCTTCCGATCTCTACTGATCCCGTGCTTTTAACTTTACATAGTGAGTTATTGTTTTCTATCGGGCGATTGTCGGAAACGACTGGACAAAGTGACGTCTGTACACTATACGCAAAGAGATATGTCAATCAACATTATTCTTGTTCATTATTTTCTTGTGCGGACTTTGCATTGTAACAAGATTTAGTAATACGTTTTTTTCTTTCCTTATATACTTGCAAATATCTGCGCCTTTTTAGCACGTATATTCAGGGCATGCCTTTGTTCACAAACAAAACAGTACATACTCATGTGTGTAATGCTTTGGCTATCAATTATGTTTTAAAAGTAGAGCCAGCCGTTAAAAGTATCTTTAAAAGCGAATGTGTGAAACACTACTGATGTACTATAAAGGCAGTTGATTTAAATTCATTTAGCATCTTATTTATTATACCAACCGCTGATGACATGCTCGACCCACTACTAAGTGTAAACTCCGAACCCGAAGTTTTTTGTTTTTTTTTATACAGGAAAGTGAAATAGTTTGTTACAATCTGATAATACAACATTATTCATACAGAACAAACAATTTATTTTACAATTCCGTAACCTTTTGTACAAGTTTATTCACCCGTGTTATACCTAGGCAATGGGCAATACCGTGTCAGGGATTTTGACAGAAAATGTAAATCAAGTAGTTTTGTCAGATAGGATATAGTTAATTTGAAAAAATGACACATTCTCACATCTTGATTTCAAAACGTCATCGCGCCCATTGCGACCGAAAAATATTTAAAAGATAAGAAAGTAAAATATGTTCCTACTAAGTAAGATGAAGCGTTTATAAGATCATTTATCTAAATTACAATCATAGACACTTGAAATTGTCATTTAATAGACTGTGTTCTCAAGCACTAAGTTAAGGTGGGATTTGATATTTTAACTGTTATATTCATGTAATCAGGTGAGTGAACTTGCTGGTCTCGTGTGCATGAAAAGGCCAGCATTTCCCCATGTTTTTTCATAACACGTTTATCAATCCGCCAAGCTTTTCAAAACTTGACCCCAAACCCAAAAGGGTGGTGTTAATTCAGCAAAATATTTATTTTTATATGTATAAGCACATCATGCAATTGTTTATTACAAGAACTATCAACATATCTTCGCTGATCCCCGTCACGCAATTTGTTTTTTGTTGCGACCATTCTTGAAGTACCGTCCAGTTTTAACTGTCCATCATATCCTACCAAACATCTGCTAGTGGCCATAAATGAGTTAAAGGCCCTACCTGAGAGCATTTTTAATGGATTGTGATACTAAGCTTGCAGCATGCCACAACCCTCCTTTTCCCTAATTTCATAACTAGACCACTGTGTGTCTTACAATGTGATTATGTTTCATTCGTTCCTGTCAACTTTTTGTATAATGCCCACTCGGTTCCTCAAGAAAGATTGAATTATTATCATCATAATCATAGGAGTCATACCGTGCTCAAGTTAGGAATATAAAAAAGAAATTAAAGTTCACCATCTAAACCAAGTGTCACGTGATTCAAATTCCTGCCTGTCGATTCTATGGGAGCGTTTTATTCCTTTTCAGATGGGAGTCCTCGGTGACAAGTTACGCATCGCTCCTTTGCCTTCGATGGCTCGATCTGAGGAGGGACATCTTGCACACAGGATCTACGAGATGGAGCGCTCTACGTATTACAAAGAAAATGACACTGGTATAATTACACACTAAATAGATTTGTATTTTGTAAGAATCGATATGATAACTTTGCTAGGTGTACCTAAAATCACATTCATTAGTGGCTATTACAGAAATAATTTTCTGCGGCGTAGACCTAGGAATATCACAATAAATGAAAGTTATTTTATAGTGTTTCAACGATTTTCGAGGAAACACTCGTCAGGTATGCCGGGTGTTTGCACGAATATCGACCAGTAATATCCTGCTAAACGTAGAAATAATAAATACAATCCATTGGTGCCTAGCAGTCATGGTCAATAGGCAAATGTACTGTTGTGCGTAAAGTGTAGAATACTTCAAAATATAAATAGTATGTCAAACTAAATTATTTTATTATACTCGTATTTGTTTAAATTTATAAACCTGCTCAACGTAATCGAAAACGAATAAATAGATATGTTAAAAAAGACATCGTGCGTGCTCGAAGTGTTGTTGTACACTAAAGTTATCGCATCTGTTACATGATCACGAATGGTTAAGAAAAATATTTAAAAAACGCAAATGCGTCCGGACGCATTTGCCTTTTCGGGAACCAGAAAACAAAGTACGCGCTTGAACTCTATCGAAAATTGATTGTCATTAAGTTTTTGGTGATGCCCAGCAAGTTAATACCTGAAATAGATGTTTATTTCAAATATCTAGAAAAATTACGCTTCATAACAAATAATGCGATAATTACACTAATCGCTTAACATGTCAATAAACGGGCTGTCTGAAAGCGACTAATATCATTCTACTTTTATTTCGGGGTGATAAGCGGTTTTTATTTCAACTTTGAATCTTATGTTGGGAGAAGCATACTTCATGAATGCATGCAAATATTATCAAAGGTACAAGAAAAAAATACCGCTTTCAATAAACAGGTTTTGAGCGTAAGGCAGGAAAAGATACGCGTGGCCCAGTTCCGGGCAAAAAAAAAAACACTTTGGCTTATTGAATCATCGTATTTGTACTGTGTGTAGGAAAGACAGAACGAATTGGGAACACATGTGGTGTTGGTACAGAGCATGCGCCACGATATCACGTTGGGGGTGTGAATACTGACACGCCTAGATTTATCAAACACGATACAACGGCCTACATAGTTGAGGGCTAAACTATGTGGCCGATGACGATATTGGGTCATTCCATGTCAAACGTTCCAGACGTTGCGCTCAACCCCTTCCGACTTCTAAAAAAAAAAAAAACGCATGTCCTTTTGCCACAATGTCCGTAGCCATGCCCTAAAATAGTTTTGGCGAAAAATGTTTTTTGATAACGTGAGTGTGGTTTAAAATTTTAAAAAAGCGTGAAACTAGGCATCACACAATAATTGATGAAAAATCAGCTTTTTAGTGAAACACCCAACGATATCTTTCTTAAATTAGCACGGCTTTCGACTTACAATGTGGTTGCGCTTGTAAAGTTTTGTTTAATCTCAATATTTAAAAAAACTAAAAACTATGAAAAGTTTATCATTTTTGTTATTTTATATAAAAAATCGATATGCTCCCGGAACTTAATAGAACTTTTTGCCGGTTGCCCTTCAGGTATATAATCTATGGAAAATTTTTAAAACCCGCTCAATTAAATATCTTACAGTAAACAAAAATCCTGAAGTTGCACGAAAGAGCGTTTTGACGCATAAACAGCCGTTTATTTCACCTTAATGTGGTTCAAGTAAAAATACAAAATATGGTGGGTTTGGAAGAATAATCGATAATCTTTTAGTTCTGAAAGTTTAATCAAAGTAATTTTTGTTGAAAGCGAAAAAACATTTTTGAAGTTGAACTCTCGCACCACAATCCGGCGTCGCTTCTGAACGCCTCTTCGCCGCACAGCACGCCACCTGCGACGATAGCTGACACGATTAGGTCCAAAGAAACAACAGTGTTTTCTGCCGATTCCCCTTGTTCCTCTTTCTTGCTGTAAGGGAAGAAATGGCGAATATCGTGTAATAATCGGAGGTGCCGCCAGCGCGTAGCAATAGCAAGCCCGTTGTGCCCTTTGTTAACCGAGGGTGGCTCGAAACGCGATGCCTAATACGGGCGGCATGAGTGGACGTGGACTTCTCCTAAAAGGGAAACGCGATAATATCGCCGCGAAATCTAGCTGTCACGCTGCGGTGAAAAGCGGAACTATTCAATGACGCAAGAATTTGCCGTTTCAAAGCCGATTTAAACACCAACGAGGCGTGAGCCTCCAACTGCGCGCATTCGTTAACACCACATCGCCTCGTCGTATGAGATTGCCCGTTCATGGTGCTTTCGTGTTGTTGTCTACATATGTCCTGACGTCGAGAAGAGAGAGTGATTGCAATGTGTACGTAAGAAACAGCTAGCTTACTAGTGGATGGTCTTACCTGGCAGCGGTAAGCATTTGCTGATATCAAGACAGTGGAAGTCCACAGGAGGCCACAGCCGCGCAAAAGGGTCAAAATAGGAAAAGCCATAAAGCAACAAGAGTAGAAAAAAGCCTCTTCCCTCCAAGATGTACCCGAACAACTCGACGTCCTGCTTTCTGACCTGCTTGCGCACACCATGACACCATCGCACGCTTTGCCGGGCTCGACGGTGGCGTGCTGTGCAGAGAAGAGGCGCAAGGAACGACGCCAGGTTGTGACGCGAAAGCTCAACTTCAAAATGTTTTTTTCCTCGTTAGAACAAAATTACTTTAATTAAACTTTCAAGAACAAAAGGAAATAAACTATTTTGTAGAGGTCACCATGTTACGTATTTTTCTTTGGGCCACCTCAAGGCAGAATTCACGGCTATTTAAACGGGAAAACGCAATTTTGCACAAATTTAGTTTTTTTTCTGCAAGATATTTAGTTCTACGGCCTCACACCTTTTTGTGTACAGTATACCTACAGAGCTGTCAATAAGAGTATTTACAGTCGCATGCAGTAAACCATAGTTTTTAACAAAACTAAAAAATATGATAAAATACTCATATATTGCTTTTTTTTAAACTGCTGCGAGCATAGCAAATTCCATGACCATGACCTTATTACCTAGCAATCAGTGGTGTACCAACTTGTTTTTGAGTGGGGAGGGGGGCGGGGCACACCAGACCCTCCCCCCCCCGGGTCGCACATTTTTACTAGTTCTTTTGCCGAATTGAAAATTCGGCGCCGAGTTTTGGGATTCGGCGGAGTTTGCCGAACTTTTCTAAAGATGCTGCTAAGATACGGCAAAAATGCACTGTTACCTGACTTAGCGTTGATATTTCGTTTTTTTCTGACAAAAAAAAAAGTCTTATGTTTTTTTTGTCTTAACTTAAATACAACATGTATGAGCCTATTGACACAGTTATTACTAAATAATCAGGTGATATTCTAAAGATAGTTGTTTCGGTGTTGTTTTTGGTGTTTACTGGCAATTTTAGTGTCTGCTTGCAGAAAGTGGCGTGACTCGAAGTTGGGTAGTAGCCGGCGCAGTCACGAATTGCCCTACGAGAGTTTTCATTTTGAGGCTCCATCAGCGCACGCCTGCAAGTGTGTTTACATTGTTAAAATAAAGGAAATCACTGAGTTCTTACTTCCTCTGCGAGCCACCGTTTCGTGCGTAAAAACGAATGCAACGGTTGCTGAGCCTTCACCAAAAGAAGTAACAATATTGTAAATATGCATGTTTTTTTCGATCTGAGTCGCTTTACTTCAGCTTTGGATGAAAATGTGCGTCCCATATTTTCAACGTCTCGCTTTTAACCTTTAAAATGCCGGTTTTTGATGTTAGGACACACAAGGACGTTTAGAAAGATGGGAAGAGTTAGGAATGTCGGATGTGCAACGTCGTGCATGTATAGTTCTGTGTTTGGTTTTATGCAAATACATGAAAATCGCGAATTTACGCGAACTAAAGAACAATATTATTTTGTTTTGGCACAAACTACTTGGAGCCGAAAATAGGATTGTTATAATCATAATATTAATAATAATATTCACAATAATAGTAATAATATAAATAATATTAATTTTATTTGCATGTACTGGAAGGGGCCCATGTGGTAGTGTGTTGGGCTAGGCAGGTAGGTTAAAACCCTTACGCAGATTAACACACACTACAGCGCAATACTGCAAAAGTACACTCACACCTTACCACGAAAAATAATGGAAAAATTTAAACGAACCGCGCTGACTGAAAACTCCTTTTTATATACTTTGTCTTCATCTACGTCTGGAACTACCGAATTTCCCGAATCACGCGCACCAATCTCCTAAATGCCTAGAAAATGGTTTTCGTTATCTGTCAGGTTCAAAGATGGTGTACTGATACAGTTTTCATAACTCCTAACGATATGTTCGGCTTCAATAATTTCTCTCGTTCATTGATTACTGTTCCTACCTATAATTGTACAAGATGGGAGGTGAACCTCGCACCCGCAATCACGGCAGTGTATGCCCAGGTTGCCAGAGTTAGCTCTGGTACTATTGTTTTTGTGTTAACGGAGCCTATTATTAGGCATTGTCCACTCTGCCCTATGTACATTCTCCCGCACGAAAGGGGAAATGAATACACCACCTCCTCTGCGCACTCGACGAAGCTTTTCTCATGTGTCTTGGTGCATCTTACTGTTCGGTGGGAATATGGTGAGTTGACTTGCTTGCACAGGTTGGCAAGCTGATTAGGAGCAGAGAAACCGACGTCGATGTGTAACTTATTATAGCGATTTATTGTTGTCATGAGAGAACCTCTCTATGTAGGGAAGAACGACTGGTCTCGTGGTTCTATCTCTGGCTCTTGGTGTGACAGACGTTTCTTTATTTTTGGTTTTCAGGATGCTCTCTGCAATCGATGTTAATAAAGAGGTGGGATATCCGGCAGATGTTAACCCTGAAATTCGCGCATCAAAGCTTACTGAAATGAAGTGTTTGCAAGATTTTTGAAGAGAGTTGTCTGAGACATCATTTTACGATTCCTCATTTTACCAGCTTAGAATGTGCTGAATTGAAAGGAATAATCGTCTTTTAGCGCTTGGCTCATATGGCACTGAAATGGAGTGCTCGCAAGAGTTTTGAAGAGAGTTGTTTAGACATAATTTAACGATTTTCTTTTTGCCAGCTTAGAGTGTGCTGAATTGAAAGGAATAATCGGTTTTCTACCCTTGGCTTATATGGCACTGAAACGCATTGTGCTCGCAAGATTTTTGAAGAAAGCTTTTTAGACATAATTTAACGATTCCTCTTTTTACCAGCTTAGAATGTGCTGAATTGAAAGGAATAATCGGTTTTTTACCCCTTGGCTCATATGTCACTGAAATTGAGTGCTCGCAAGATTTTTGAAGACAGTTGTTTAGACATAATTTACTGAAATGGAGTGCTCTTGCGAGCACTTCATTTCAGTGACATAAGAGCCAAAATATAAAAACAAACTGATTCTTCCATTCAAGTCAGCACATTCTAGCTGGTAAAAGAAGAATCGTATAATTAAGTCTGAACAACTCTTCAAAAATCTTGCGAGCACTCCACTTCAGTAAGCTTTGATGTTCAAATTTCAAGGTTAACATCTACCGGATATCCCACCTCTTTATTAACATCGATTGCAGAGAGCATCCTGAAAACCAAAAATAAAGAAACGTCTGTCACACCAAGAGCCAGAGATAGAACCACGAGACCAGTCGTTCTTCCCTACATACACAGGCTCTCTCATGGCATCAAAAAATCGCTCTACTCAGTTTCACCTTATGTTATAGCGAAGGCTAGAGGCGCAAGCTCATGGCGTTCACAGCTGCTCCTACTGCACACGAGCTTGTGCTGCCGAGATGTGCCCCAGAGCTAACTCTGGCAAGCTGGGCATACACTGCCGTGATTGTGGGTGGCAGGTTCACCTCCCATCATATACAATTTTAGGTAAACACAGTAATGAATGAACGAGAGAAATTATTGAAGCCGAACATATCGTCAGGAATTATGAAAACTGTATCAGTATACCATCTTTGAACCTGACAGATAAAGAAAACCATTTTCGTCTAGGAGATTGGTGCGCGTGATTCGGGAAATTCGGTAGTTCCAGACGTAGAAGAAGACAAAGCATATAAAAAGGAGTTGTCAGTCAGCGTGGATCGTTTGAATTGTTCCTTTCTTTTTTGTATGTAAGGAGTGAGTGTACTTTTAGAGCGCAGCTGTTAGCCGCCCGTTTCCGGCTTGAGCGGCGTCGGCGTCGCCGTCGGCGTCGGCGCAACCGCGCGGTGCATGATGGGTAAATTTCCCCGCTAAACTTAGCGGTACATTTTCACCGCTAAATCTAGCGGAAAATTTTCCCGCTAAATCTAGCAGAAAATTTTCTCCGCTAAATCTAGCGGAAAATTGTCCCCGCTAAATCTAGTGGAAAATTTCCCGCTGTATCTAGCGGAAAGTTTTCTCGCTAAATTTAGCGGAAAATTTTCCCTGCTAGATCTAGCGAAAAATTTTCCCCGCTGAATTAGCGGAAAATTTTCCCCGCTACGCCTAGCGGAAACTTTTCCCCGCTAAATTTGGCGAAATATTTTGCCCGCTAAAAATAGCGTGAAAATTTTCCCCGCCAAATTTAGCGGAAAATTTTCTCCGCCCCCCCCCCCTTCTAGGTAGCGTGACCCCCAGGCCACGTGACCCCCTTCCCCCGTGCCTTCCCTCCTCCTCAAGAGCTGCGCTCTAATTCGGAGCTACAGGGAGTTGCAAACGGCTTTCATTTTTTCAGTAGTGCGCTTTAGTGTGTATGTTAATATAACCAACCAACTCGCCCAAGCTGCTATCTTCAGCAGAGTGCCCTCCTGCCAGCCCGCCACCACATGTGAAAAGAAAAACCAGACATTTATATGTACAGAATATACACACTACAGTAAGTACACAAAAATGAAAGAAAAGAAGGGAGAAAATATGTATCACATTATGACGAGGATGCCAACTGCATTCCATGCATCCTGGCCAGCTCTCGTGACTCTGCCCATTTGACAGCAGTGGGCTGGGCACACTAAGCATAATTGTCAGTTGTCAGTCAATGTTTCAACTACCTCGTTGCATTAATGGAAAGGTCAAATTAAAATCAAGTTATCCAGAATGTACCGCACCATTTGTCATTTGCGTAGTGGACTGCGTAAATTACTGGTCGATCTTCTGTTCTTGAGGCACAGAATATTGAAAAGAACGACACTTGCAAATGCTCACAAACGCACAGTTACCGTGTTGCTTACCCCGCACCTCGACGTAACCGTTTGTTGTACTAAACTATACGATGGTAGCAGCCCGACTGCCCGGCGTCCATTTGCAATTCATGGCCCCGTCGCGTTCGCGCGCGTGCTCAGACATTTGCAGAGTTTTTGCTGAATCTTTGCCAAACGTTTCTTCAAAATGTTGGCATGTGCCAAACTTTGCCGTGTCTGAAGTTCGCCAGATTCGGTTCATCACAAAAGTTTATGGCGCAAACGATTGACCCCCTAGCAACGACGCTCACGCCGGATTGGCTGCTAGGCAACGAGCGGTAACTTAAATTTCGGATTCGGACGGCGCATGTACACTCGGAGCGCGTTAACCCACCACCCCGCCTGCGTTCACGCCGCTTCGCGGCGGCAGTATGCGACTACTGATTACAAAACTATTAATCCACTTAGCGCCCCCCCCCCCCTGGGTCGGGGGGCGGTGCCCCTTGGTATTCTTTGCAGCCGCAGGCCACTGTTTGCCCTGCCCAGGTGTGGCTGTTTCAAGGGGGGATTGGGGGGGGGGAAACACATGCTTTGCCTCCCCACTCTGAGAACTGGGGGGGCAAGCTCCCCCCCCGCCCCCCCCCGGTTAGTACGCCCATGATAGCAATTTAAATACCGTAGGGTTTTTAGGCAAAAATAATGCAGTGTTGCGTAAAAAAATCTTACTTTTCATCAATTATTGAATGACTCGTAGTTTCCCCCCCCCCTTTTTACTAGTTCAAACCGCCAGCACCCCATGAAATTTGTTTTTCGTCAAAGAATATGTTAGAGAGGCACCACAAACGTTACGGTGAAGAGCCATCAATTTTATTTTAGGAATGTGAAGTGGCCGTGGGACCTTGGGCATTGGCATGGAGAAGTCCTGGTCACTTGACGCCGCCAGTGGTGTAGGCATCGCGTTTCGAGCCGCCTTCGGGTACAAAAGGCAGAACGGCGCGGCACCTCCAATTATTACACGATACCTGCCGTTTTTCCCTTGCAGCCGGAAAGACGGACAAGGGGAAGCGGCAGAAAACTCCTTTCTTTGGACATAATCGTCTCAGCTATCGTCGCAGGTGGCGTGCTGTGCGGCGAAGAGACGTTAAGAAGCGATGCCGGTTTGTGGTGCGAGAGTTCAACATCAAAAATTGTTTTCTCGCTTGAAACAAAAATTACTTTTATTCAACTTTCAGAATCAAAAGAATTAATAATCAGAATCGATTGTTCTTTCCAACGCACCATATTTTGTATTTTTACTTGGACCACCTCAGGGTGAAATAAATGGCTGTTTATGCATCAAAACGCACTTTTTTGCAACTTCAGGATTTTCGTTTACTACGAGATATTTAACTGATCGGTTTTGAACATTTTTGATAGATTACATATCTGCAGGGCAGCCGGTAAAAAGTTCTACTAGGACCCAGGAGCAATTAGATATTTTTAATAAAATAACGGAAATGCTAAAGTGAAAAAAAAATTTTTTTTTTTTATATTTAAATTAAACAAAGCTTTACAAGCCCAACCACATTGTAAGTCGAAAGCCGTGCAAATATAAGAAAAAATATTGTTGGGTGTTTCACTTAAAAGCTGATTTTTCATCAAGTGATGTCTAGTTTCACGCTGTTCTTAAAAGTTAAAACCGCGCTCACGTCATCAAAAAATTTTTTTCGCCCAAAATATTTCAGGGCATGGCTACAAACAGTGAGGCAAAAGGCCATGCATTTATTTTTTAGAAATCGCAAGGGTCGAGCGCAACGTCTGGGAGGTTTGAAATTGAATAACCCTACTGTTAAGGCATTTGCGTTTTTGGAATACTATGTCAACCTAGACTCCACAGGAAGCAGAGCAATGTGCTAACATGAGACCAACTCAAAAGATCAACGGCAAAGAAACCAATGGCGAGAAACAAGAACGCAAATGGCTACAGACTTCACGCCGTGTGCAGATCGATGATTTCATTCGAGTGTCAAATTTAAATTTAATGCAGTATTATTACAATTTCGATACGGCCCTTACTGACGAGCCTAGGTTAGTAACTAAAACACTAAGCCTCATTTTGCGAACAAAAATGTTGAATTATTTTACTGACAATCTTCTTTTGTATTTTTGTAGCATCTGCTCATAACTTTGTATTAATGGCTTAGTATTCTGCAGTATCTTGCAATTTTGTGTTTTGCACACATCGGTATCATGACGTTATTCAATCTGCATACTACAGCATGATGCAGTCCTTTAATAAGACATGTTCATATATACAGCAGAGTTCTAGCTCAGCACCAAAACACAGCTCTGGCTTAGCATTATTTATTTTATTTTTTGAAGCATGACTTTATTTTTAGCGGAACCGCCAATCCCCAAACATTTGTCCGTCTGTGCGCCCTTTCGTATGTTCGTCTTCTCCTGAATTTAGCGAGGATATTCACGTCACTTGACCCCACGGTATAACCTCACGCCATGTGACCTCTACGTCAATCCAGTTTCCCCGCTTAATTTAGAGACAAAATTCACGTGCCGTCAAATCTACACAAATTTAACTTGCTCCCTGATTTCAGTGGGGAAAGTGACGTCGCGTGATCTAACCAGCAATTCAGTTTCTCCACTAAATTTAGCGGGTTATTATATATCACAAGACAGGACAATTCCCTTTCTTCGTCCCTCTCCTCCCTTGCACCTTCCTTGCTCTCCATTCATTATTAGACTGTCCTCCCCTCTGCATCCCGTCCCCTCGATCCCTCCCTCTACCCCTCCTTGGTCATATGTCACATCAATTCAGTTTCTGCAATAAATTTAGAGGGGAAATTTATGTCACGTGGAACGCTAATTCCCAATCATCCTCCTCTCTATTCCCTTCCATTTACCTTCCTCTCATTCTATTCCGTCACTCTCCTACAGACTTTCCTTCCCTTTCCGATCTGTTTGCTTTTCCCCCTTCTCTCCCTCCCCTTGCTTTTTTTTCCATCCCTCCCCCTTCCTATAGTACTCTCCCACCCACTGTCTTCCCTCTCCTTACCCACTTTCCTCTCTAGTCGCATTACACACCAGATCCAGTTTCCCCGAAAATTTATAAAAACACAAATTCTTTACTCCCATGGTGACTGTTAATGTTTTCCGCAGAATTGAAACAAGCAGTGCTAAATACTGGATTTCATAAAATAGAGCGCTTTGTAAAGAAGAAGGTCGCTGTTAATTTTTATTTATACACACTACCGGCTGCCAAGGGGCAGTCCAAGTACGAAAAACACAGTTGTAAGATATCAACAAAACAAATACAAACACAAGTGTGCGGTACCACTGAACCCTCATTTGGTACAGAATACCACACTCTTAAAATAAACAGAACTCTGGACAAAGAGAGGAATAAACATGTAATATCACATTATACAAAAAAGCATAAGATTACAGAAGAGTGAAAAAAGTACATCATAAATTGAATAAACTTGATGTATAAAACTACGGGCAACTCATTCAATATATATGAAAATAAGAACACGCAATCAGAACAGACATTTCATCCGCAGACCGAGTTCCATTCGTGAGAAATACGCGGAAAAAATAATAGTTCGAATAATCCCTTCTGCACATTATTTCACTGAATGTTTTAGGAGGTTGGTTTCTTGTCGCTCTTTGTGTATTAAAATTAAATTAGTTCTGATATAACAAATATACTTATTATTTATTAGATGAAGAAGAAACTTCAGTTGATTTGTTTTTTATGCTTCTCTAAGAAAGGTTGACCGGTCTGTACATAAAGTTCCCGGTAGCTAAATTCGCTAAATACAAAGTTGGGGGCGGAAGTTCGCTGAGCGTGCTGATTGGACCTCGCGACGATGGCGTCACGCGGGATGAGATGTCAATCATCCAAACTTTCTCGGTGCTCAAATTCTAGCGAGAATGTGAAACACAAAGTCATTGCAAACTTCATCGGAGCGCGTGCGAGCAACACCATGGGGTCTGTCGATTAAACGGCTGCACTGATGACGTCGCGCCTGCGTGTCCCTACATCCCTACGCCGCGATAGAGTCAATGATGCGTAGATTGTACCTAGGCGGGCTGTAAATACTCTGAACTTCCTCGTCGCAAGATCGTCGTTTGTGGAAGTTATTGATGACGACAAAGTGACGTTTCACAACTCTCGGGAAGGAGTTATTTGAGGCCAAAATCTTCGCTTCGGAATCGACGCGAAGATTGAACTTTGTGATGTTGTGGAGCCGTGCTCGGTGTACGCGGCTTTAGAGCTCATCTTCCGCCACTGTCAACAACGCCACCGGGGTCACCCACAGGCGGTGTGTGTAGAGACGTCGGTAATGTCTGAGAGATGAGGGGCGACGGGGGATGGCGAAAATAAGCCGAGGAAAGGGAAATAAAAAATATTGAAAGACGTTTACAAATCTCTGTAGTGCGAGATTAGAGCGCAGCTCTTGAGGAGGAGGACGGGAGAGTATGCCCCTCTTCCTCTCCTCCTTTCTCCTCCTCCTCCCATTCAGTTTCCGCGCTAAATTTAGCGGGGAAAATGACATCACATGACAATCATAGCGGGGAAGTGAGTTGGTGTTGAAGTCACGTAGCGGGGAATTGAATTGGTGTTGAGGTCCCGTGACGTCAATTTTCCCGCTAAATTTAGCGGGCCGGTTACGCCGACGGCGACGCCGCGAAACCCGGAAACGGGCGCTGAAGAGCTGTGCTCTAAAGAAAGGTACGACCATACACACCCACAAATAGGAGTCAGGGACGGCCGTAGAAATTGTTCGGGAGAGAGAAAGAGAGAGGAGGTGATAGGTAGTGATAGAAGGGAGATATCCCTTTCACCCGAATATTTTATTATAACTCTCTGAAATGCTATAGTTCCAGGGCTAAAACGATGCCCCCCCCCCCCTTCACACCTTTATGCCCCTTGCCCTCTCTTTCGACGCCCCTGGTGGAGGCGGGTAAATCGCCCCCCTCCCCGTCCTCCTGTTTCGGCTACCCTGCTTAGAGGCGTTCCAACTAAGCTACGACGAGGAACAGCAGAGTGGAATTTTCGAAATAACGGTTCTAGACATCCTGGAATTAGAACGGTTCGCGTTCCATGAACTCGCGAGCGGCCATGACAAACTTTCAAGCAAGAGGCACGTGCCGGGGCTCGTGACTGTGCGGGCGTGTTCAGTGACGTCCTTTTATAGTTCATACCTTTGACGTCAGGGCCAGGATTATAAGTTGTGAACGACAAATTTGATAGTGCATGTTCAAATCGACGGCGACAAGTTTGGTTGTAAACGATGAAGCTTGGCGTCTCCGCGTTCTTGCAATATCACCGGAAATATTGAAAACCTGGCATTTATTTCCGTTGATGAACACAGAATTAATCTTTGCATGGCTAATCTTCGAAAGTCTATCCTAAAATGATTTTATCCCGCCACTGAGGGGACAACTGCCCGGAGGCGAAATCCGCCAAAAAGTGGACAACGCTACTCGGCTGGTTGTGACCTAGCCACCTTGGGCTACACTTTGGTCAGGATTCGAAAGACCGATTTAAATAAAAAAGAACGGCAGGGACGCTTTTTAGTAAATTCTGCTTTATCGGCGGAAATAAGAACGATACCAGACAATCAACTTCGACGGTGTTTGTTTTAAAATGCAATTCCAAAGCCTCCATTGTTCTTTTTCGAGACCATCAAACAAGTCGGTCGCAGCTGATAATCTTTGTCGTGACGTCACATGTATGAACCATGGTCGTCTCCGCGCGCTCTCTCGTGCTGCTCTTGTTCGGCGCTTAGGGAGTGCTAGGGAGTTTTCGCCTCTTTAAAGGGGTAGGGAAACGAACTTTCAGCGCTCATTTTCTTGCTTGAATGTGTTGCATGTTGCACCCTAACCTCAAAAACACCAGTCTTCCGTTGAAAGGCACAAGAAAACTAATTTTAAAGCTAAATAAACGATCTTCCAATGTGCACCTGGTGGATGCATGCGGAGCCTATTTGGGAGGTAGTCTAGCAACGTTGTGGAATCTGCTACGTAGTCGTGACGTAGCAGATTCCTCTGGAGCAGCGCCGCTCTTTGGAAGTACGCTCAACTGTTTAAACTCACCTCGGCCTGAACGTGTTTGCTCCTTTTCGAATGAATGCGAAAGCTTGATAATGTGGATGCTTGGGCAAGTTGGTAATTCATGCTTTGATGGAACAGTGCGGGTGAACAGTCACACTCACATGCACACAAGAAGCAAACAGACTCGCAGCGCTGACTTTCAACTCAGTTCTATATTTCTTCTTCCTCAAATCTTCAACTTCTTCACCTTTGCCGTTAATGAGAACAATTTAAATTTTTACACACCAGAGACCAAATAGCCAATACACATTAAAAATAACTAATTAATTAAACCGTAAAGACATCCAGAGCAAGTAATCCTACTAGTACTAATAGCACTACTTCGCCATGATTTCAGTGTTAATTATCAGCATTTTTGATGCCGTTCTTGGAAAGCGCACCCCATTCGCCGCTGCGCACCCGTATCACGCGCCGCGCTGACCGCGCCCAGGCAACACTGGCCTGCGAAGTTCAGTCCAAGAATCCAATCCAATCCAATCCTACTTTGCAGCCCGATCAGCCCGGTCACTACGCGCCATTGTCGCTTTGTTTTGGGGGTGTCAGGTCGGCTATGCATTCTTACACAGTGGCAAAGAAAGTCGAGGTCGTCCAATGTCATTGTGAAAACGGGAAAGACGTACATCAGACGGTCTCGACACATCAAGCTCGACCGGATACGGGAATGGGACAAGAATTTTCACAATTTGCTACAGTCAAACTATGGGAAAGCCAAAGTTCGACGAAAGCTAAGTAACGGCGCGCCGGTGTTCAGTGAATACGTGGACGACGCGCTCTTTAATACCTGGAGCGCGAAAGAAGTGCAAAATGAGCCATTAGCAACCGGCTTCTTTCTGAAGAGGCTGTCAAAATAGCCAACGGCATGCAGTTGGGAAACATCGCGGAATGCTGCGAACTTTCTTTTGCGGCCGACTCTGAGGAGTCTTTTAATGGTTTTGAAAGTAATTAACACAGCAGTGACAAATCTTTGGCCTAATAAAGTCTGTTCTCAGAGATAAATAAAATATTAAATCTGTGTGCACTGCGCTTTTTTTTCTTTTTCTGGCGAAAACATTTTGTCGTCGCCATTTTGAATTTTGGTGCCGTTCCGGGATAGCGCCCCTCCCACTTTGCAGGCATTTTTGACATGCGTGCAGGGGGGCGCTTGCTCGGAATTTTACGGTAAATAAATCATGCAAAGAGAACTAAAGAAAATAATACTAATAATAATACTTGCATGATTTATTTAATTATTAGTTATTTTTAATGTGTATTGGCTATTTGGTCTCTGGTGTGTAAAAATTTAAATTGTTCTCATTAACGGCAAAGGTGAAGAACGTTGAAGATTTGAGGAAGAAGAAATATAGAACTGAGTTGAAAGTCAGCGCTGCGAGTCTGTTTGCTTCTTGTGTGCATGTGAGTGTGACTGTTCATCCGCGCTGTTCCATCCAAGAATGCGAAAGCGCGAAAGTCAACCAGACGCCATGATGGACTCGTTGAGGCACGTCGCGGGGTTGCTCGTGTGACTTTGCTGTACACTTCGAAGCCGCTCACACGACAGGTGAAACGCCCGTCACCCCGCGGGCACTTCCAACGGCTCGGTTGTAACGCGCTGACGGTATTGACACCACTACAACGCTGACAACGCCACCAACGGCAAAGCTCATAACCAAGCCTGTCTTGCCACGTCACGGATGCGGGGAGTCTTTTTGTTGTTTTTGTTTGCGCCGGATATCCCATGACGCATCGCGCCCTCCGTTCGCTTCTCTTCGAGCGCTCGCTCGAGTGCACCGTTTGGAACGAAAAATATAGCCAATCGTTCAAAATACAAACGTGCGATTATGAATTACGGTTATTATCCGTCATGCTTGACCCATTTCCGAACGAAATTTGAATATTTCAATTTTTGTTTCCGTACCCCTTTAATGAAAAACGCCATGAGGATAAACGGATCTGCGGGTTTGCGAGAAAGAAAGCTTTTTAGGGAGTCTTTCGGCTCAACCCCCCACAATGTCATAACACAAAGAATATTTGGGTTTGCCGAGTTTAGCGACCCTGACATATACGTACTCCTGCCATTTCTGTACAAAATAAATCGTCACCCTTTCTAGTGAATAATTTCTCACCAATTAATATTATACTTAGTATGCGGGTCAGCTCTGAATACGCGATGAGATTTATGTGTGGACCGACCTTCACGCAGTATGGTGAAGCTACGTATTATGCAGTGTAATGTACTTTACACCAACGAAACAAAATGAATGCGCAAATATATATTTTTATTTTGGACACAGCGATTTGTAACATGTGTCCAAAGTATTTATTTCTTGAGTTTACCAATAAAAGCCACCTTGCAGACATAATTAGTTTTAGTTAAACATTTGTCTTTAATATGGATTAAAACAGGCAAAATTTAAATAGGTTTGATCGATTTTTTTTTCATTCATAGTGACCGCCATAGTAATCCTGAGGCGGAGACGCTTTTGCTAAAATATATTAGTGAAAATTTCTTCATTTTAATGTGATATATTGTTATTCGACGTTTTTTGGTTCCAGACACACTACCTGAAGAACATGCTCGCACCAAGGGGCGAACACGTAAGCAGTAGTTTACTTTTTTTATCTCAGTAGCTCGATCTCACTAAACGCTTTGTGTATGCGTGAAGCTGCCATGGCTTTAGTTCACCGGAGACAGGTGGCAGTGCCCGAGACATCTCGTGCTATGCACGCGCAGGGCTCGAGCGAGGTCGTGGCACGCAGAAAGACTAAAGTTTCCTCGATGCATTGTGGCAGCGGTGGCGCAGTCGAACTGAATAAACTCAAACTGAATTGCGAGATTCCTAAACTTATGAAAGAGATTACGTCACTGATAAGAAAACGTTAATGTGGCTGCATCGCAATTGCAGTAACTAGATGACACATCTTGCCTTCCGGAAAACAGTTATGCTTTATGCTCTCTTGAACGAGCGTTCAGCTAAACAGAGAGAGCTGAGATTATGTTATTCTGACACCCCCAAAAATTATTTATTATACTATACGATTGGACGTGATACATGGACGTCACCCTCAAATGTTGAAGTCTCAGAACGGCGTATTTGCTGACAAAAATACTTTCAGAAAACTAGACGGGAAGTTTCTACGGTCCGCCGTGACATCAAAAAGAGTTTGGCGTTTTTGCTTTTTTTCCTGCTGCCCTCCGAATTCCGGAAGTGTCGTGCGTCTATCGCTCTTCTCCTCTCGTCCATCGCGCGCTGGCTCTCGAAATTCGCTCTACGCTCCGCGACGGCCATTTGCCGTAAGCAGACGACGCGGCAGCTGCGAGTTTCGGTATATTTTCATTTCATTTCATTTCATTTATTGACCCTTAAAGGCCCCTATTGGGGCATTACGTAAGGGGGGGAACAGTACCGAGAGGCATACATGTAAAACTTTTATACATAAAAAAGAAAAAAGAAAACAGGAATAAGAAGTGGCCTAACAGTGGCCACACAAGAAAACATGTCGCTGGTTAGGCATTATATCATGGATGACACGGCATTTCTAAGAAGATCAGAGTCACTGATGTAAACAATATGATCCGGCAGATTATTCCACTCTATTATGGAAAGAGGAAGAAATGAGTGGTTGAAGCTGACGGTGGAACCAGGGATGCGACGTACACTAAGGCGGTTAAAAGGCGTCGGGATGAACGATTGGGATCTAATAGCAGTGACTGTCTGAGTTGAGGGTGGTGAAATTTAATTAATAATAAGACGACTTCGACTCCCTGACGTCCCGACGAAGACACTTCCGGACTTCTATTTTGACATTTCGAAACCAGTGTCGTCGTGCGTAAGCAGCGTTTGTGCAAAGTATATATCGTGCATGTCACTAATAACGGTCATAAAAATGTAATGTTCGCAAGCTCAACATTTCTGCATATTCGCAAATTGATGACTTCGCCGGTTGTAACCTGAAAAACGATCGCGAACAGGTGTCTGGTAGGAGAGGAGGGCACGTTTTTTTAAGCAAAAAAGCAGGTTCGAGCAATAGGAAATGTTTTCGCGTTGCAATATTTGGCTTTTGTTATACACCTTTCCAAAAAACGCTCCTAGGCCGCCGCCATGTTGCTGATGCTGATGCGGCTGGTGCGACTCGCGCGCCCTCTATCAGCTAGAAATTTTCTGCCACTCTCTTGGAGCTGTGAAGACCCGCTCAGCGCGGTTCTCTACCTGTGTTTTTGCGGTTTTGCATTCGACGTTTTCTCGCCCCTCTTGAAAGTTTCCACTTAATTTTTTTTATGCGTGCTGCGTACCCTTTCTGTGTTATCTTCCATTGTGCGAAATAAGGCTGGTAAGTGCCTGCCATTCAAGCTTTTCTGCTTAACATTCACGGGAAACGAAGAAGGTGAAGAGCGTCGAACGACCCTCGACGCGATTTTGCGAACATTGTTCTCCCCCTCCCAGAGATAATCCGCGTAGAATCCTCAGTCATCTCCAAAAATAGTTGTCCGGGTTGGGGTGGGAAACGGGTCAGTCGCGTTCGATCCTTTGACTTGGTGCTGTTGTGAAAAAAGGAAGCTCTCCACGAAACGTGCCCCAAAACGAAGTCATCTTGGATTCCGTCCGATCGTCAAGATGTGACTGTTGTCGACTGTGACTGTGTTATTTGAGATCTTTCTCAAATAAATTCTTTTCGGATAACGCTGCATCGTGTGGTACGTACAATATATTGTTCGAATGTTAACACTTTCTAAATTGTATGTCTGTGTCCTGTTCATCGCTAAACACGTTATTTGTGAGCGTGACAAATGCATGCCTTTCGGCTCTCTTCTGTTGTAATTTATTTTTGACAGCTAAGCGCTTTGTCGTTTGTCAATCGGCGAATCGCGCGGAGCCGTCAAAACTTATCGTAAAAAAACACAAAAACTAGAACTATACATTCAAGTCGCATTCGTTCTGTCGCGCGCGTACCCAACAAAAATAGTAAATAGATTTTTTTTGTTTTTTTTTCTTCTTTCAAATGTGGTACAATGCTTTCTCAATGACCTCGGGAAAATGCATGCACCATGAAACACAAAATACAGCGGGAAAAGATGAGAATTTATCCGCCAGCAGTGTTTAAAACTGCGCCTACGCAGGCTGCGCCTATCGAAATCACAGCTCCACTCGGTTAGGGTTAGCAGGGACGCCGGTGAGAGCCTAGCCTCAAACCCAGTGACTGGGCTCGAAAACGGTTTGCTGCCCTGGGGTCGAGTCTTTTTTGGAAAGGTGTATACACAGCAATTTGTTTCAGAAAAGCCATCCAAATTGAAAAAGGTGGGGATGGTGATGACATTCTATGTCGTACAATTATGCCGTTACCTGCAGAACTCAACTCACTGCCAATGCTTGTTGTTGTTGGCCTCTAACACCCTCCTATCTGTTCATGTCTCGTTTCTATATCCGCAAATCAGGAAAACATTTCGCAATACCTTCCAGTATGCCGCTCTCCTTTGTTAGCGTGTTTTAAAAACTATCACTTGTGTTAAAAAGTAAAATTGTTTTTTTCAACAAGTAAGGGCGGAATACATACAGGGTGCAGCGGAACGATCGTGTATATTTATCTTCATAAAGATTGCTCAATCATTGGTTGATCGAAGAACTTTCAGGTGTATTCCTGGCTAAGCATTACAATCCTGGCGTAATTGTCACAATAAAAAAATAATTGCCTTTAAATTTTAGGTCCGAAGCCTCGCTCTTTGCAGCTTGAGAAACATGAAATAGACACCCGTTTCCAGCGCCAATTTCAGATCACTGTGATGAATGAATTTAAACTCGATCTACTAACAGCAATATTCTTTTTGGCCAATAACATTATGACGGTGTCGGACTCAACTTAAGCGCTGGTTGAAGCATGGCCTCTGAAAATCTTTGCGCGGATAGCTCTCCTCGGCCATTCCATTTGTCGTGAGTGACTGAGATAGAGGAAATAGATGCCTGGGTATTGTTTCTGGGAGCACGGTGGTGCTGGTAAAGGACTGGAATTACCATCACCGAGCTGGCTTTGCTAGCTGCCCAGGTAAAAGGCGCTCGTTTCTCAGAATTATATTCATTGCTACAACAAACATTACTGTTTCAAGGAAGATGTAGGTTGAAAGCCGAGTGTTCTTTGATTTGTTTTAAAACCGGGAAACACAGAATAAATACGAATACATAAAAGGAAAAAGATATCAAGGACAGGGATCGAAACAGAACGTCTCTTTACTTAGCAACAACATGGAAGGAAAAAAATATTAAACTGCCCTCCAAAAGTTTTAAAATTTCTTTTTTGTAAAAGTTTTTTTTTAATTGAAGTTTCGAAGGATGAATCGAGGAAATAGGTGAAGGAAAATTAACTTTACAATACATTGAAAGGTTTAAAAGCACGATCGTCGTGGTGATATTAGTAATCTAGTCATCTCTGGTCTTAGGAAATCGCCCTCTGCATTTGTCAGGGATATTAAAGTTCAGAAATGTTGTTGTTGACAGTCCCCATGGCGAATTTCTAAATTATTTTTATGCCCAAATTAGTTGTTGTGCCCGCCCAGTATTCTACTATTAGAAAAATGAGGAGTGCAGTTATCGAACGTATCGCTGTGAACGGCGATTGGATGAAAATATTAATTTGAAGCCTTTGATGTTTCCAAGTTGTGTTCTCGGACTCTAATGTTAACGCATCTCCCAGTTTGTCCATCGTACTCACTGCCGCAGCTAGTGGATTTGAATAAACCATTCTTTCTTCGCACTCTACAAAATATTTAGCATGTTTATTATCTCACCATCTGGGACTCTTGCTCTCATTTACATTTTTACACATCTGCTTAAGGCGCATACAACAGGAAAAAGTCGCCCTTGTGTCGAACTTGGAGGCGATAGGTCCTAAACGGTGCGCGGAAATGTGCATGTAGGGAATCTCAGCAAAGCGACCTTTCTTTCTGGCCACAGGTTGCTTGAAGTTGTGGCCAGAGAATGAATTTCTCAAGGGTGGACCAAAGTAGGTCTGCAGAAAGCAGGAAAACCTTATTTTATTAACCTCTGATGCTGCGAGTTGCTTACCAGCAGAGATTGAAAAACCAAGTCCTCCCTTTCACCAGGGATCATTCCAAGTATGTTAAACATTCCATAGTGAGGTCGTTTTTCAAGTCCTCATTCTCCAAGTCGTGTACGCATTTCTTCAAATGTTGCCTCAGGTTGCAGCATCGGAGGTTGATAAAAGCAGATTTTCCTTTAGATAACCTTCGTTCCACCTTTGGGAGTTTCATTCTCAGGTAACACCTCTCGCAACTTTTTGCCAAAGAGAAAATTCATTTCGCTGTTATTTTTAGATGCAAAATTTTGAACAACATTTAAGATCTTTCGCTTCCATGTTCAACACGAGGCAGATGTCTAGAATGGTAAATGAGAGTCACTGTCCCAGAGAGTGCAATGTTAAACATGCCTTAAAGTTTGCAGAGTGCGAAAATAGAATGGTTTATTCAATTCCACTCAGCTGCGTCGGGCAGTACATCGAACAAACTGGAGGATTTGTTATACACAGGCTCCTAGAACACAAGTTCAAAGCATCAAATGCGTCAAGTGAGATTTTGTCACCTAATCGTCATTCACCGCCGCACGTGCGATGACTTTACTCTTTATTTATTTGATAGTAAAATACTGGGAGTGCACAACAACAGATTTGGTAGAAAATTAATAGAATAATTTTTCATGGGGACTGCCAACAACAATATTTCTACACCTTCATTATCGCTGAGAAAGACAGAGGTGTCAAATTATTAACACCACAGATGACTAGATTAATGATACATAGTCGCGATGCTAGTAGTTTTCGAACGTTAATATTTTTAGTAAATTTTCCTTTTCTTCGGCAATGTTATCCCTCCCCTTCGAAATTTTGAGAACTTTGGGGTGTAGTTATAATTTGTGTCGTTCTATATTGTTCGCTAAATGAAGGAAGTTCTGCTCGCGTCCCCGTCCTCAATGTTTTTGTTTTCCTTTCGTATATTCGTATCTATCCACGAACACGCTTGTTGCAATTAATACTTGTTATTAACTGCACGCCTGATTGTTTTCAGAAAAAAGGCGCCTCCTATTATATTGGCCAAACGTTAATGGCGAGACAATAACTAGACTCAATATTGTTTCTGGCCCAAAATATAATTTCCTTTGTCCGAGTCTGAGCAGGCGAAGCGTCATGCTATCATTCCGTCACATATCGCTTTACTGTATAGGAGGCCAGAGGTGGTTTTTGTTTCATTTGTATTCAAATTTGCTTAGGGAGTTCGAATTAATTTTTTTTTATATTTTTGTTCGTTCAATTTTACCCATCTTTCTCGATCTGTTGCTTTTCGAGTTTCGCTCAAGTGTTCCTGAGACGCTGTCTCACCATGATCTTATTATTGGCAGGGCTCTCACGGCTTCGTCCTTTTCGCTGCAGTAGAATTTAGTTCGAAATTGAACAGGGCCGGCTTGCTAGAGACCACGTCTTAGCAAAGTCTGGCTGAAAGAAAGCACTACCAGGGCAAACACCAGCTGGGTAGCAGTTGAATCGTGTATATAAACGCGCTCAAGCGCCTCAGCCTACGCAGTCTAACAAAAATATAAACTCTATACCACGTGCACGCAATTAGGTCTTGAGATATTGGCAATATTCATAATAAATTGGCTGCATACACCACTACTGTTGGTGATCTACTGAACTGCGAGAGCATTAGGCATGAGACTCACGACGCAGCTCACTGTGAATACGGGGACGCAACTTTTGAGTAAACGCTTTATTCCATGAATGGTTTACGACGCAATCATTGACGTTAGCGCGACTGCAGCGCGCCACTGAAATTCAGTGACTGCTTCTTCTCTATGTAATTGCGTAATCGTTTAATCTTCTTTCTCTGCGTAATTTTTCTATGTTAAGCTGTTTCACCATCGTCATTGCGGCTTAATGTGCCTGTCCTGTCTCTGTGTAATCGTTTAATGTTAACGCTGTTTCGCCATCATCAGTGACGACGTACCACCTATACTCAAAGCTTGGATGCAAATGTGAATGTGTTCCTACTGCTGCTGCTTGTATGCGCTGCGCAGGTTTTCTGCTTCGCTAGGACGAGGTCGAAAATGACTTCCTAGAGGACGACGTCAAAGACGACGTATAGGACGACATCTAGTAGACCTCTAGGGCGATCTCTAGGACGATCTCTAGGGCGATCTCAAGGACCACCTCTAGGACGACCTTAAGGACGACGTCTAGAAAGGCATCTAGGTAGGACCATCTCAAAGCGACTCTCAAGAGACAAGCCTCAAGGACGATGACCTTAAGAATCGATCACTAGAACGACATTGAGGACGACGTCGAGAGATGGACGTCAAGGACGTCAGGTCCTTTGAAGAGGGTGCGAATGTGAAGGACTGCGTAGTGCCGCTCCACCTACGCGCAGCACCTGCGTATGCGCGGCACATTCAAGGCCAGCGTACATTCAGCGAAAACCGGGTAAAGTAACTGAATAATTTTCTTGCATTAATACTTTTTATTGGCTCAAGAGAGCCGCGGCACCACAGAAAGGCAGCAGCGCTTATCATGGAGATCCGCGGTGCCGCGTCTAGATGATTGGTATTATGTGTCGATATAATGTGCAAGATGAGGATGACATGTTCTTTTGATTGTTTCTAAAACCGCTGCCTGGGGTTTCGGAGTCTTAAGGACGGCTGAGGCGAGTCAGCCAGCTAGCGGTGGTGAGCTTGCAGTGCTGCTCAATTTAGGTTTAATGTGGTAACGCCCTAGCAATCTGGTCGGTCTGGTTGTGCGTCGCTCAATTGGTAAACGCAGCGGGCTGCAGGAGGTGGAGTCAAAGTAGACATCTGGCCGCCTCCAAAGCATTTATGTCCAGGACTTTAAACGTAGCGCCGTGGTCACCAGGTATAGCTTTCTGCCTTTGTCCTCATCGTCGTCTATGAAGCTGATATCAGCATCATGAACGGCTCCGCGTCTGCCCCGTCTTGTGTAGCTCAAGGAAACCCGTGCTTAACGCTCTTTCTACGCTGGATAATCGAGCGTTTTGAAGTGCCCGGAGGGAACTTTGCGCGCCAAAAGTCACTGAGGCAGTGGCTGGGATAATGTTTGTCGGTATCGCGGTCATGAGGTGGCCGGACATGGGCCCGTGGAGGCCGAGGGAGAGGAAGACGAGGGCGGCACTTGGCAGAGCTTGAACGGTGAGCTCGAGGATGGTATGTTACGGCAGGAGAATGAGACAAGGTGGCTTCCTCAGATCTTTCCAACTGAGAGACAGTAAATCCGTCGTAACTTGCGTTTTGTCATTTCATTTGGGGCAGTCGAGGCGGGGCCTGATCGGCCGTTGGCTAATGTGGACCCCCACAGGCGTTTATGTTTGTGAATACTTGAGAAGTTTGTGTTTGTTCTTCTCGATTTGTAGAAATTCTCACAATAACCAGCTCGCCTGCATAGTTACGGTGTCTTCAACCCACGGGTTATGAATTAACTGCTGCAATCATAGGGATTTGTAGAATTCAACTCTATTCAACGTCCCATCATGCGATTTGCAACGGCGTGGGTACAAATGAGTATAACAATTTAATTGCTTAAATTCGACATTCCAGTTGCCCCGCTCAACAATTCAAAATCATCTGAACAAGTCGTGTTAAGCTAACAAACATCTGGCCACTGAATTATCAAGTAAATAGGCGAGCTGACATCAGCAAAACCAGTATATTCAAAGCGCAATATGCTGTGCTCATTCCCCATGGTGCCCGAACGAAGCGCCTAGTTTCAGCGCCGTCTCGCTGCGGCCTCTTGACGGAGATATGTGCTGCAAAGCTTTGCGGTGGATTGGTCGTAAGCATAAAGAGGGTCGTGGTCTCACCAATGTTTCAGATACTAAAAATGTTGACGTTTACATTTTGCGAGCAGCGAGTAATTATTTGTTCTCGGCAAATGCGTGTGATCAATACGATTTTGTTGCGTGATTACGGTGTGAATATTGGATTAATTTCATCAATGGTCTAAATGAACTAAAGGTGGGTACTCTTTTCTAATCCCTAAACCAAGTGCAAAAAGTAACAATGGGGCGACTGCGACTCTCGGTAACCGACGCTCCACGCTACCGCCGGTGCGCCGGTGACCATATTTGAGAAGAATAAAGGCGTCATCCTCAACAAATCATTCCTGAAGGACACGGCAGTGGTAGTTACATTCTGAAGAAAAAAAGATTACGTAAAGAAAATGCATTTCCGCCTCGAAGAAACACGGACGGAGAATTCAACAGTTGTAAACATGCATCGCGACAATGCTTCGGCTTATCGTGCGTCATAGCTTTACATATTTCTTTACAAAACACTTTTAATTCGATTTCACAATTTTCAAACTCCTCTGACCTTCCGCTTAACAATCTAAGTTGGTTTTAGAGATTCCCAATAAATATTTCAAGCAACAGCACTGTCAAACAATCAATCATTCACTAAATATTCAGAATGAATTATTTTATCAATTATATTAATATGTTAGAAAGAAAGGAATGAGCACAGGAGGCGTGCACGACTAGCAGATGAGTCCATTATCCGTACGCAGGGGCTCCCACTCGCCCACTTCCTGAGAACACACGGAAATGCAAGTAAATAATAAAGTCAAGGTGAAAGAATGATACAGCTAATAGCGCTCGAGACAAGCAGTCAGCATCGCCACGAAAGACCGACGTGTGGAGGACGGCCGATCGACGCCCGTTGTGCTACCACTGCGGTGAAGCCGGCCACATTTACCGTCGATGCCCCTACCGACAACTGGGGCTGCGCGGGTTCCACCCGAGCGACCCGCGCCCAAGGTACGACGAACGCCCTCGCGACATCGAGGAGTACCTCCGACGTTCGCCATCTCCTACGCCGCCTCTCCGCCGTGAGTCCCGCTCACCGTCGCCCACGACGTTCAGCGTCGCCAGCGCACACGACCCCGCCGAGAGAGCCTGTCTCCCCTGCGTCGCCGGGAAAACTAAGTGCGGCAACGCCTGGAGGTGGCGTTGCCGAAGACGACCGAAGCAAACAGCCTCCAAGAACGACGGAGCGCTCCCACTCTCCCGACGCTACGCAACGCAACGACGCCCCTGCAACGGTGTCCAACAACCTAAACGTCGTCATCGACGGCCACGACGCATCAGCACTCGTGGACACCGGAGCAGACTACTCAGTCTTGAGTGGGAGGCTCTCCCGCCGCCTTCGAAAAGTCATGACGCCGTGGGATGGACCTCAAATACGAACCGCCGGAGGACACCTCATTACGCCAGTCGGGAGATGCACTGCTCGCGTCGAGATCCACGGTGAGACGTGCCCTGTGAAGTTCGTCGTTCTGCAAGACTGTGCGAGGGACGTTATTCTCGGAATGGACTTTCTCTGCGAGTATGGCGCCGTCATCGACCTCGGAGCAAACCGGTTGACACTACGAAAACCTGTTTCACCACCGGAGGAACCGAAAGCGACATCATCCGCGGTCCGAGTTCTCGCAAGCCACGTGAACTTACCGCCGCGGTCGAGTGTTTTTGTGCCCGTCGGGATCACCGAAGCTTGCTGCGGCGAAGTTCTGCTCGAGGGAAGCCTCCAGTTGCTTCTAGGAAGAGGAATAGGCGTCGCAAGAGGAGTAGCTGAACTTCAGGATGGCCGCACGGTGGTCCTCGTGACGAACTTCCGGAATGAAACGCAGCACCTCACGAAAGGTGCAGCCGTCGGCCACGTCGAGGAACTCCGAAACTCCGCCAAAATCGCCGCCATTACTGACGAATCCTCGCCACCTCAGCAAGACAGTACGTCGCCAGCGCAGCTCGACATCGACCCTAAGCTTCCGGGTCCGAAAAGACGGCAGCTGATCGACCTCCTCGCCGAGTACACCGACTGCTTTGCGACATCGTCGAAGGTACGCCAAACCGCCGTTGCGAAGCACCGCATCATTACCGAGGACGACGCGCGCCCTGTGCATCGATCGCCGTACAGAGTCTCCGTAAAAGAAAGGGAGGTAATCCAGGAGCAAGTTCAAGAGATGCTGAACGACGACATAATCCAGCCTTCAAGCAGTCCGTGGGCCTCTCCAGTCGTACTGGTTAAGAAGAAGGACGGAACGCTTAGGTTCTGTGTGGACTACCGGCAGCTGAACGCGGTAACGAAGAAAGATGTCTATCCACTCCCCCGCATCGACGACACGTTAGACCGGCTGCGCCACTCTCGATACTTTTCATCGATGGATCTGAAGAGCGGCTACTGGCAAATCGAAGTCGACGAACGGGACCGAGAGAAGACAGCTTTCGTCACGCCGGATGGCCTGTACGAGTTCAAGGTGATGCCTTTCGGCCTATGCACGGCGCCAGCAACTTTCCAGCGTGTCATGGACACCGTACTGGCAGGACTGAAGTGGCAGAGCTGTCTCGTGTACCTCGACGACGTCGTAGTGTTTTCCGGCGACTTTGACGAGCACTTGCGACGACTCCGAGCTGTTCTCCAAGCCATACGAACCGCCGGACTCACCCTCAAACCGTCAAAGTGTCGCTTCGCTTATGACGAACTGAAGTTCCTAGGTCACGTGGTTAGTAACGAAGGCGTTCGCCCGGACCCAGAAAAGACTCGCGCTGTCGCAGCATTTCCAGCGCCGACAGACAAGAAGGCCGTACGCAGGTTCCTTGGACTATGTGCCTACTATCGGCGCTTCGTTCGGGATTTCGCAAGGATTTCTGCACCGCTCACAAGCCTTACGAAGGACGCCGAGAAGTTCGAATGGACCGAAGAGCAGCAGCAGGCATTCGACGAGCTGAAGCGACGACTCCAGACTCCTCCTGTTCTTGGACATTTCGATCAGGATGCGGAAACCGAGATCCACACGGACGCAAGTAACGCAGGACTTGGCGCGGTACTGGTTCAACTACAAGAAGGCACCGAGCGAGTCATCGCCTACGCAAGTCGGACACTGTCCAAGGCGGAGAAAAATTACTCCACGACTGAGAAAGAATGCCTTGCGGTCGTCTGGGCAATCACGAAGTTTCGTCCGTACTTGTACGGGAGCCCGTTCCGCGTAGTCACGGACCACCATTCGCTCTGCTGGCTTGCCAACCTCAAGGACCCGTCAGGACGCCTCGCTCGATGGAGTCTCCGACTACAAGAGTTCAATATGACTGTGGTCTACAAGTCAGGCCGCAAGCACAGCGACGCCGACTGCCTGTCTCGAGCGCCCGTCGAAACACCTTCCGGCAGCAGCGACGACGATGAAGACGAGTGCTTCCTAGGCGCAGTGAACACCGACGACATGGCACGCCGTCAACGAGACGATCCTGAGCTGCGTGCACTAATAGAGCACCTGGAAGGGCGCGGGAGTACCATGCCACGTGTTTTCTCACGAGCCCTGTCGACCTTCGTCATGCGACAAGGTGTACTCTACAAGGAGAACTTCAAGGACAACAACTTGTCGTGGCTGCTTGTAATCCCGACCGACCTTCGAGAGGAGATCTTCCAAGCCTGCCACGACGACCCAACGTCCGGACACCTTGGTTACAGCCGGACACTGGCCCGTATTCGTGAAAAGTATTACTGGCCCAAGCTCCCCAAGACCGTCCACCTATACACACGATCATGCCACGAGTGCCAGCGACGCAAGAAACCTCCGATGAGGCCGGCCGGACTCCTGCAGCCAATTTCTCCTCCAACTGCACCCTTCCAGCAGATCGGAATGGATCTACTGGGCCCTTTTCCGCCGTCGACGTCGGGGAACCGCTGGATCATCGTCGCCACAGATTATCTCACGCGGTACGCCGAAACGAAAGCCCTTCCTGCAGGGACTGCTGTGGAAGTTGCCAAGTTTTTCATCGAGTCCATCGTCCTCCGGCACGGCGCTCCCGAAGTCCTGATCTCAGACCGTGGATCATCATTCCTGGCCCAGCTGACGCAAGAAGTCCTTCGTCTCAGCCACACCAGCCATCGTCGCACCACGGCGTACCACCCGCAGACCAACGGGCTGACGGAGAGACTCAACAAGACCATCGCCGACATGATCTCCATGTACGTCGACGTCGAGCACAAGACATGGGACGAAGTGTTGCCGTACGTCACATTTGCCTACAACACGGCCGTGCAAGAGACCACCGGGGTGACACCCTTTCAACTGGTTCATGGCCGCAAAGTAACGACAATGCTGGACGCGATGTTACCCCACGAACCGGCTGTCGACGGAAGCGACGACGCCCAGGTGGTTGCCCAACGGGCAGAAGAAGTCCGTCAGCTCGCCAGACTCCGGATTAAAGCCCAACAACGCGTCGACACTGGCCGCTACAACCTTCGTCGTCGGGACGTCCACTTCCAGCCCGGAGACAGGGTATGGGTCTGGACTCCCATTCGTCGCCGTGGTCTCAGCGAGAAACTCCTGAAACGGTATTTCGGACCCTACAAGGTACTTCGTCGACTTGGAGATCTGAACTACGAGGTGATGCCCGACGGAACAAGAACATCATCACGCCACCCACCACGACCTGAAGTCGTCCACGTCATGCGCCTGAAGCCGTACTACGCTCGATAGGACTGTGGACCTCTATGTGTTCCAAATGACTCTTTAGTTTACCGTCCTTTTTATTTGCTTTGTTTTGTTTTGTGTTGCATCGGGGCGATGCACTTTTTTAAAGGGGGATGCCTAGATTAATGCCACGAGCGCAGCTGACCAAGCAGGCAGCGCGCTCGTGGCCTAACGGTTATTGCGCGTGCCTTCCACGCAGAAAGCTAGGGTTCGATTCCTGGCCGCGGTGACGCATTTTTGTTGACTCTGACGTAAAGTTCTGGTAAATTCGAGAACCGTGTTGCTTGTACGAGGTCAGAATGTTCTACACGCAGAACCTTCTACGCCGAATCTTCCAGAACCCCACGCGTGTACATAAGGGGCTCCGCGTGGCGAGCCGCAGTCAGTTTCGCCTCAGCGTTCGATCTCTGCTGTCTCGCCGACTTCGACGCCCGCGACGCTCTGCTTTCTATCTGTCCCTTTCTTTTATTTTTGGGCACAAGTTCGCCCCATTAAACGTTTAGTTTACTTCAGTTATTCATCGCCTCATCACTTGTCATTCGTGAGAATATTACAATGCTCAACCTCATGGATTCTTACAAGCACCTGGTACTCTAGGATGCCGCCCGGAAGCATATCATCATATTGATGACTTTGGGAATCTTCCAGTACATGCGCCTATCAATCGGCGTGGCCTCAGCCCTAGCCATCTTTCAGAGAGATATTGCGAACCTCTTCAGTGTCATGAGGCACGTGGGAGTTGTCGCAATCGGCAACCGCGGCGGCGATGGGCGTCGATTGCCTTTGTTTGTCGTCTCGTGATTCGCCCACTGGCTTCGCTCGTCTTCTCATAATTCACCTCCGATATAATGTGGCTTCGAGGTGTCGAACCGGCTGAATATCTACCCTTCTTGGAACCCAAGCGAGATATCCGGGAAGGTCAAACCAGCGGACCTCGGACCCAAACACTACTTCAGGATCTCGTCCAGCCTGCCTTAAAACACCTGGAAGGACGACGCCTTCGAAGAGACTAGTGCGTGAACGTATGAAACCATCGAGTAAGACAATCTCTTCGGTTGATTGTGCCTGGACGTCTGACGTAACTTTGACAGAGGGTCCTTCCGAGAAGGCGTAGGTGACGAAACTGGGAACCGCCGCGATTGGTTGCCACCCGAGTACATGGCAACTGAAATACTTTAAAAACAGCGAGATCGGCTAGCTCACGAAGCTCATTTAGATCAAGAGTCATAGCTGCTTCTAGCTTCTGTATAGCCACAGCTCATTGCTGTCTTGACATGTAAATAAAGGAGCTCCGTCCGGATCTGGACCTCAGCCGATCCGGGTTCATCCTGGGGACTCACGTCGGCCGCGAAACGGTATACTTGGATGAAATCTTGGTTACAAGACACGACGACGGGGACCACCTGCACAACCTGCACAAAATCCTGGCAGGATTGCAGGACGCCGGCCTTAAGTTCAAGCTGAGAAAAAGCGTTTTCTTGGCCCCCGGGTCTAAGTACCTGGGCTGGGACACGTCATTGATTGATTGAACTTCGTTTGAACATTAATTTTATTTCCACTGTGGATGATGCGGGATTCCAAGAAACAAAGCTGTTTGCACACCTTGAGGAGACGTCGGCACCCCTGCGAAGCAGACAGCAAAGGCTCCGAAGTCAAGAAGTCAGATAACAAAAAATATTATGTGCACTATGCAAAGTTCTTTACAACGTTAGCTGTACTAGAAGTTTGCAAAACTCAAGAACAAAAATAATTAGGCACACATTTTTACAATGCTGAATATGTCCCTTTTATTTAGTGAAATGATGTCGAATTCCATTCAGGCGATATGACTTCACCATTTGGTGAGTAAGAGCTTGATTCTCTGACGTCGAAAATTAGTTCTTGATGTAGGAATTTCCCAAGAATGAATGAGACGCGTACGGTACAATAAGATGTATGGACGAAGGTCAGACAATCTGAAGACAATCTGAAGAATCTCCGAGGCCAGCCTGGCTTTGCCCCCTCCCAAAATTTGAGGCTGTGCCCAAGGTGCCGAAGCCCCACAACAAGAATAAGCTTCGGAGCTACCTCGACCTCATAATTTTCTATAGTAGGTTCCTGCCGAATCTGCCGGCGCATCTACAGTCACTCTATCTTCTGTTTCGCGATGGTCAGTAGAGGGCCTGAAAGAAGTAGCTGAGGTCTGCCTTCCAGCGCAGCAAGGAGCAGATCACCAAGGATACACTGCTGGTGCACCTAGATTTGGCCAAGCCTTTCGTCCTCACCGTAGATGCGTCAGCGTACGGTGTAGATGCTGTCGGCCAGGATGGTCAGGAACGTCTTCTGGTGTTTGCTTTCTGACGGTTTTATACTGCAAAGTAACGCTACAGCCAGCTGAACAAGGGGGCCTGTCTCTTATGTTCGCAATCGAGCACTTTCACCAGTACCTCTGGGGCTGGAAATTCAAGGCGGCCATGAACCACAAGGCGCTACTGGGCTGCTGGGGCCTGAGAAAGCGGTTTCCGTGCAAGTATCACCTCGTGTGGTAGGCCGGGCCTTGAGGCTAGCAGCCTGGAGCTACCAGCTGGTCCACCGCCCAGGGAAGGACCTGGGACCTTCTGATACCCTGAGCCGCCTGCCCCTGCCGGAACTAAGTGATAGTGTTCCAGAGCGAGCTGAGGGCTTCATGGTGAAGCAGGCCTCCTCGGGGGTGATTTCCAGGCCTGCGGTGTCGCACGCGACCAGCCGGAACCCAATCCCGTCTCAGGTTGTCAAGGCGGTGTTCCGAGTGGGGGAGCTGCGACAGCAGGCTTACAGCCACAAGGCCGCCGAACTGAGCCTGGAGCAGGGGTTCCTTCACTGGGGTGCCAGGGTAGTTATCCCACAGGGTTTCCGGTCCAGGGTCCTGCAGTTGCTGCACGCTGGCCGCCTTGGCGGGGAAATGACCAAGATGCTGGCCCGGTCCCACGTTTTTTGGCCTGGCTTGGACCAGCACATGGCTCGCATGATGCGGGGCGGCCAAGTCTGCCAGGTGCACCAGCGAGCCTCACGTCATGTGGAGGTCACTCTCCGGCTTTTTCACAGGGGCCCTGGTCCCGCCTGTATGTGGATTTAGGGAACCCTTCAAGGGCCACTAGTTCCAGGTGGTGGTGAACTCCTTTTCGAAAGGGGTGGAGGTCCTACCTGCCACCCCTTCATCAGTTGGTGCGACTATTACTTCGCTGCGGGAGGTCTTGCGGGGCCGAGAAGTTGCCAGACGTTATTGTTGATTCATCATTCTTCGCTTAAAAAGAGACGCGATCATCGAAAAGCATGACGGAAACGAATGACAACTGCTGAAATGAAAATTAGCTTGAGAGAGGGGTGGCAAAATACGTATACGCAAATCGGAAAGCTCCAATATTGTTTCTATCACTTGCATCGATGACCTTGCTAAAGGAGTGTGACATGTTTAATTTGGATTCTACCCGGTTTACAATAGCTGAATTTTTTTATGAAGGCTTTCTTAGCCTAACTGATACCAGATCAGACAACCACAAACTTGTTCTCTTGTAAAGGTAGTAAACTATCTTTTTCATTTGAATTTATGTTCCTCACAGAATAAAGAAGATGAACTTTGCATATTTTTACAGGAGTTAAGTTTTCAGTTATGAAATCATCATTAGAGATTCAAACAAGTTTTTGTCATTGGATAGTTGACATCAGCTGGTTTGCGCCCTTTGCTGTTGAGGAACCCAGCAAGGGCACAGCTGCAAATAACCAGGAGTACACTTATGCTTCTCAAAATAAACATGTTTTCTCTGATTCATTTGTGCGAGAAATGGAATCCGAAACTTTTGACACCTTTGAGAGCATAGCGTTCATAATAATAACTCTTAATTCACTAACAAAGTGAGAACAACAAAAGAGGAGCTTCACCTGTCTTTACCAGACTTGTGCCTACCTTAAATACCCTACTCAAGAATACGGTATTTAAAATACCTTCGGTAGTATTTCGGTATCTTGCAAATACATTTTGTGTAGAGTATTTGCTACACTATCTTAATTACACTTCACACTATCTTGTACTCAGTATCTTAAATACAATTTTTAACCTTCGAAACTATTTTTTCGCCGGAACAATTTATGAAACTGGGATCGTCCGACTCCAGGGCAAAGGTGAACCGATTGCAGACTTGAAGGCAAACTAAACGCAGGACACGAAACAAGGCATGAGCAAAAACGCAGTCTCCGAATACCAACGAAGGACCAAATGGATAGCCCCAAGTACGGCCGCCTTTATGTATCCTCCTCTCCGGTTTTTTTTTTCAAGTAAGTTGTTTTATGAAGGACACGTTTCGCTTGGAGCTAGAAAAGTGCTGGTGACGTCATCGGGATTTTACACATTCTGTGGTTGTGTCAGCGGAAGATCGTGACGCCAAGTAGGTCGATGCAGAAAGGGAAAAACACTCTCGAACCAGAGCGCTGCGCCAACGCTCCGCTTACCCTTTCCCTCGAAAGCTCGTCTGCTTCACGGAGTGGACTGTTAGAAAGCACGTGCGCAGTGTACGGAGGCATGTTGTTTCGACAATGTTAGACGCCGCTTTGATATTATAGCGTGTTTTCGCGCGTGACATGGCCTATGCAAGAAAAGAATCGACCGGGCAGCACTGTGCTGTGATTGGTTGTACAAATAATTAAAAAAAACGTGAAATAAACGCCGATTCAGTGCGCGAGACCCACGGTGTCAAACAGGATGGATGTGGGTGCGGACCGAAAGGTAAGCGGAGGGCGGCTTAGACATTGAAAAAAGGAAACAGTTGCGTGACTCCTGGTCCACTGATTTAATAACTATATTTTTCTTCGGGTGGTAATTGGCAGGCGACGCCTGGTGCGGAACGAAAATGCGCCGCCAAAATTGAAGCGTCGGGTATGCGTAATTCGATCGTTTTGGGTTTTTTTTTTTAAATTGTCAATTTACCATGAATACGTTAGTGCGAATGGCCGAACGCTTCAATTACTTGCAGAAAATGGAAAACAACAGCAACACCCACGATGTCCACGCAGCATCGACATCTTTTGGCAGCAAGCTGTCTTTACCTTGTCAACTCAACTGAAAAAAAAAGAAAAAGAAAGGTTGGCATGGCTGCCAAACTTTCTTTTTCTTGCTGGGAAAGTTTGGAAATGGAAGGAAGAGGGAAAGGGGGGGGGGGTAGTTTTGGCCTGACGCCGCTGTGCACAGCAAGACTGGGCACAGAGCTCAGACTTTGGCTTAGCTTTGTGGTAGGCTCTCCAACACGAATATATATATATATATATATATATATATATATATATATATATATATATATATATATATATATATATATATATATATATATATTGTCACGAATGACAACTGATGAGGCGGTGATAACAAAAGAAACTAAACGTTTAATGGGGCGAACTTGTGCCCAAAAGTGAAAAGGAAACAGAAGATAATAACAGAGCGTCGCGGGCGTCGAAAGCGGCGAAGCAGCAGGATCGAACGCTGAGGCGAAACTGACTTGGTTCGCCACGCGAAGCCCCTATGTACACGCGTAGACTTCTGGAATAATCGGCCCAGAAGGTTCGGCGTGTAGAACTTTCTAACTTCGAACAAGCAACACAATTCTCGAATTTACGAGAACATTACATTGGATGTCAACAAAAAGGCGTCCCCGCGGCCAGGAATCGAACCCTGGCTTTTCGCGTGGGAGGCAGGCGCGATAACCGATAGGCCACGCGCGCGCTGCCTACTTGGCAAGCTGCGCGCGGCAATATATATACAGCCTCGTGTAGTACACGCCGCGACACAGTTTGTGCGCAAATAATTTTCACGCGAGGCGATTACAGAGAGGCGCATCAATGTGCCAATATTGTGACAGTGGATTCTAAATCAGAAAAAAAAATAAACATCCGTCGCACTTGCTATCTGTACTCGGTATTTATATATCGATTCATATTTAAATTTGAGGTTTCTACTATTTCAATTAAAGCAGACGTGGCAGCGCAGGTCTGAGCCGCTAACCGCGCAGTTTGTTCAAATGTTCCCGGCGCCCCCAAGCTGCGACAACTCGAGTTCAGCGCAAATTCACATGCCGTAATTCGTGCCATCCTTGCTTTGTTCAATCCTCAATTTCACTAGCGATCCTCAATTTCACTAGCGATCCCCAATTTCGCTAGCGATCGAAACGCCGAGTTCGGTTTGGGAGCGACGACTGCCCCAGAAGCGCGGTAAAAATTACCCACAAAAAGATGCCAGGAAAGCAGGATGCACTTTTCCCCATGCCTGGCATACCGATTAGGATAGTGCACGCTTTCCTCCATGGACGGCAGCCGTGCCGGCAGAAGCAGCTGCGATCGGTGTGACTCGGTGAGCAGGGTAACAGTCCAGTAATGGCGGTCGGTCATTCGGGCGGGTTCAGATTCTCCCAAATGCCCGGATGAGGGTAGGCGGCGCTACACTCGTTAAAATGGCGCCGGCCAGGAAGCCCAGCTTGGAACGGTGTATACGGTCGCAATGGACCATTTTCGGAAATCGCCGGTTCAGGGGGGCTCTTGTATGAAAATGGGCGGGCACGTTTTCAAGTGAGCGCAAACTCTCCCTCGGCCAAAGAAGCTAGATCCTGCTGGTTTTATGGAGATGAAGTGACCTAAATTAGGCTTCCCCGAAGCCCCTTGTGTGCCTGTTGTGGCGTAACCTTGGATCCCAAGCTCGTTCAAAAGCGTTTCTTTTATCTCCCTCTGAATGCGCACATTGTTTCATTCTCAGAATCCTCCAACCCAGCTTTCTGCCATGTGCAGCCAGGGATTGAAAGCGGTTCCGTGGACACCCTCGTGTGTTACTTGTATTTCCCTGTTGACCTTCGTTGTTGACAGTTTGAAGGTACAGGCGCTCTTCCTCGCCCTTGGCAGTGGAGAAAAAAATACTCACTCTTAGCTGTTTATCAGCGACTGAGGATGCTGTCCTTCAGCCGATGTTTCTCCTGTGCGTGCACGTTTGTCATTCACTCGCTTACTCGTCATCAAATCTGGCTGCCTGATCAACTTCTAGTTCGGCTGTTAGGAATTTGCAATGCCGGACGATGTGTCAAGTCCGCCGAATCGCGTCAAGGCATATTACGAACTTACTGTGGAATGCGTCATGAACCGAGCCTATGGCCAAACTAAAGCGCGCAAGTTGCCATACTTACAATAGGTGAGCCACCCTTGTTCCTAAAATCTTTCGGTACCCATTATGTTGCATATCCCGAATTATTCCAAAGTAAAATTCGATTGCCGCAGCTAAGTCGCTTCTTGAAGGTCATAAAGATCACAGAAGAATGTGATTTTAAGCGAAGTCATCACAACTTTAATTTTTTATGCTTATATTCCCAGCTTGCAACCTGCGTGCTAAGTATCTTCGAATTTAATTCAATTACCTTTTCAAAGTATTTGTACTCTACTCAAGATAGTTAGTAGTAAAAGTAACTTAAATACTACTCTAAATACATTTTAGAATGAATATTTAGTATCTTATCATAAATAATTTTGTTGCGTATTTTTCACCCAACACTGGGACTCTCCCCTCAAGCTTGAGATCTCCCCCTCTTAAACGCTTCAATGTCTCGTGCACGTCATGCGCGTGCGAGCTGTCAAAGCATGGTGGAAGGCATGAAGCGCATGCTGAAGGGGGGTGTTTGAAAGGCACGCCATGCCGTTTTCATTCTGTCAGTGACAATAGTGACATCATTGAGCTTCAGCGACAGCACCGAATGATTATTGCTTGTACCGATGTTTTTTTAGTAAGGGATAGAGTCCAATGATGTCGAAACACTCTTTATCCTTGATTAGACTTCCGAGGAGGGGATAGCACACTGGGAGCCTTAATAAATGCTGAGGTGGTCACCGGCCAAATGAGTACCTTTCATATGTAGGGCATAGACGTTTTCTGTTTCCTGTCGTTTTCCGTCACGTCGGTTCCGTATCTGGTATCCGGGACGAAAAAAATGATAGAACATTTCAACCTGGAATATGCGAGAAAATACAGGAGAGGCAAAACAAGAACCTGTGACAATCACGCATTTTTTCGTAAACACCTTCCAGCGGCGTGGAGAGATCAAAACGACGTTTTTCCGCATACCAGAAGTGACAACATTCAAGATGGCTGCGCACTTGTGGAAAAGGTATATGTAAGGCGGTGGAGCAGTCAAGGGGAGTGTGAATTGTGTGTTTGAGTGCTTTGTGATGTTTGTGTTCGTTTCCTTCGTATGCTCCGTTTCCTCCATCTTCCACGCTTTAAGGAAGTATAAGATGAAGATTCCTAATATACTGCAGGATTTCTTTAAAAAACGCAGTTGCAAAAAATATGTTGAAACACAGTTCCAAAAATTCAATTGAAACTCAATTGGAAAAATTAGATTGGAAGTTGGAACTCAATTGCAAAAATTCGATAGCACTATTGGCAAAAATTAAATTGAAATTCAGTTGCTAAAAATGTAATTAAAACTCGGTGACCAATATCATGTGACTGTTCAATAGGAACTCATAAGAAAAACCCAATTGAGTTTCAACTGAGACTCAACGCGGTGTATTGAGTGAATCCTGTACAACTTAAATTGCAACTCGTTTGATTGTTTTTTGTAAGGAGTTGCAGGTTAAGAGCATAAGAACAAGCTCCACTTTTTACACTTTAGACGAGAGAATGCCGGAGGGGAGGGGAGGAAACAGTCAATTATGGCGAGCAGAGAGCGTTGTGGGAGGGGCTTATTCTGTCATTCTGAACCTGCAACAGAATATACTGAATCATCACCCTCCTGGTGCTTGTGTACTTGCCGTTCTCGAGCCAATCCCTTATATCGGCTACATCTTCCACAATCCCCCCCCCCCCCCCCCCCCGTCCAATGCTCTTTTCAACAACCAAAGTGCTGGCCTTCCTCGTGATGTGCGGGAAAATAGAGGCATCGATATTTTTTATTGTTTTTTATTTTACAGTTTAATATGCGTTCTGATAGTTGGTTTATGTACGGTGTCTCGATTTTACCGTTTGTTGCCGTGGTTGGTCTTACCAGCTACATCTTGGGCGGGTACGACTATGACCGTTTTTGGACGAATGTGAAAATAGTACGTCCAATAGAGAGGGTACGACTATTTGATTGGGTATAGAGGGGGAGAAAAGACGGAGACTGGGCGATGGTATTGGCCGAAGCCCGACTCTGTAGGACTGTAATTGCCAAATACCGGTATTGCATGCATTCGTGGAAACCGGACTTGGGAAACGGGACATTAGACGGTGGCTCTATAGCCACCGTCTAATGATTATGAACGCCGCATTAATAAAGCTTCTCCAACGAGACGTTTGGGGCAGCCGCTTGAGCTACATCGGGAACGAAGGTTTTTTATCGTCCCCCTGAAGGTGTTCTTCTATCGTTCTCTAATTTTGCCGGGTGAAAAAAAAATCTTGAGTTTGTAGTTTTGCTGCGAAGGACTCGTAGAATTCCGAGTAGTAATTTCAGACCCGCGAGATTAAAGTAGTGCGGTCGTCGCCACGACGCTGTAAAGCCGCGGTCTCACTGCTACTAAATCGTACAAAAAGAACAGCCTCTAGAGACACTAGAGAGCTTAATTTTTGCGCATCCGATATGGTACGGTCGGCCCTCCGGCACGAACGGCGCACGCGCCACCACAGAAGACTCCCCTATGCGCAGTTTGTACCGGAGCGCCCACCGTACCGTATCGGATGTGCAAAAATGGTTCCCTAAAACTCACCACTGTCCTCGGATGACGGTGCTGTCAGCTTGGTCTTACAAAAACCTTCTGCAGACATGTTCAAAGCATGTACGAAGCCAACATGCTTAGAACATGCCTCATGCGTGTCCGCAGGTAATGACGTCATCCTGTCAGCAGCGAACGCCGTGCCTTTTGTACGATGTATGAGCAGTGCAGCTGTGTCTTTACATACTCCGATGTCTCCCGCGCGCGAACTATAGCGCTGGTACGCCGCTACTGGTATCCTAGCATTTCTTAACCTGCACGATTTGACGGGGAATTCTCGATTAATTGGGTGGCTATCAATAAAGTATGGAATTATAGAGATAAATAAAAGCGAGAAGTCTGGAATATCCCGCCCTTTCTCGGGCTATTCTTCATCCATCTTCCCATTGAGTAACTGTTTGAGTAGTAAATGCACCATATCCGTGGCTTGCGCGTGACGTCATCGCACTATGCTGGTGGTTATTCCCACTTGTTTCTGCCGGGAGAAAAAAACAAAACAAATTTGGGGGTTCGAAATGTTTGCTGTTGAAGGTACGCACTCAGCAGCAAGGTAACCATAATGACATCTTCTGTGACGTCGAGGCGAACCGACTGGGGTAACTCCTCTTTATGTTGCCCAAATGTATAGTATATGTTCACTTACAGTTTGAAGGACGCATCTTCAGTTTTAGTAACAAACCGCGTGGAGTGGAGACCGGAGAGAATATATTTAGGTACAGCAATCGTAAACACTTGAGGCGTCCATTGAGTCTTCGAGTCTGGACAACAAGTACCCGCAATTTAACGGTATAGCGCCGTCTCGCAAAGCGCCGTTGTGTAAATGAATGAAGTCAGCGAGCCCTTTCACGGCGGTCACTTTGCGCGTCCCCGGAGAAGCGCGCCTGACGAGTTGTTTAGGGTCAGCAGACTGTTTACACGAAGCGAGCTTTCGGAAGACCGACCACGCGCGCTGTCTCTTAGCCGGTCCGAGCGTCCACTGCAGCAAGGGGCAATATCCACCGCTGGAGACTTAAGCGGATCAGCCTCGGCTGCCCTCGCTGATCCTGAGATATGAGACGGATAATCCTGTACACGAGCGTGGACATGAATCGTCCGGGCTATCCGCGCGGCAGCGTGTCCTGTAAGTTATCTGGATACTTAACTCCGCATTCCACGTAGGGTAATAAAAGCTTTCTTTACATGGCCCGGTTCACACAGATGCATTAGGATATTTTTTGTGTGTGTCTTGCTTAAACGGTTTGAAATTAGAAGTGGCAGATATACGAACTAAAGAGGTGCCTTCACCTCATGTACGGGCGAGGGGTAAGTGTAAGCGTAAGAGACGGATTGGTAGAAGACACCATAGAAAGACACCATCGATGGTAGCGACTCGTACCGAGCTGTAGCTTGAGCTATCTAGCCTGAACATTTGCGGTGATGTGGATGATGAGATATGGTACTGATGAGCGTTTACAACGTTGATGTCGTAGTCTATGATGTTAGTTAATTTGGTTAAAACAAGACACGATACATCATCCGGACATCAGGGTGCCCCCCAACCACAAATGTCTTATCTTTATGCTTTTAGGAAACCGCGTACGTTTTGCCATTGCTTCGTTTTCCCCCTGCAGGTTTGCACTAAAAAGATGATTGATTTAGGAATGTTGACTTGTTTCGCTGCAAGGCACCTCTTGCTTTAAAGGGATACTACAACGAAATTTCGGCCCTCATTTTTTGGTCTATATCTTTTCGAAAGAGCAGTATCACATCGAACACACCAATATCTTGTTAAAATAGTCACGAAAAGGAATTTTAAAACGAATTAAACGATTAGCAAAGAGCACCTGATGGATATCGCTAACGCCTCGTTTGTAATGCCCGTCTAGGAACCTTGACAGCTAGTGACGGTGAGTGTCTCGCCTCCGGCCACGACGAGAGAAGAGGGGAAGGAGGAACTCGCCTCTTCCCGAGAATCCCTTTAGTGTGTCCCAAAAGTCGCTATTGCCCCTCTACAAGATTATAGAAGATTAGCCCGTCACTCAAAATTCGTACAAAAGCAACCGCTTCGGTGGCTGAAACTAGGGAGCCTTCATATGCGCTTGCTGGAACGACTAGGCCATCCTCTCGATGTCAGCCTCGCCGTAGCTTTGCTCGTCCCGAGACGAACTACGTCACGATTGCGTTGGATGTCACATGCCCTCCGCTGGCTGTTCTCCGAGCGCTTGCCAGAGTGGGCCGGTTATAACGAAAAATACAGCCACGAGGCTCAAAATACAAACGTGGGATTGTCATTTACGGATATTGTGGATCATATTCAGCCTATTTCTGGACACGACGGGTATATTTCAAATTTCGTTGAAGTATTCCTTTAACAAAGTGATACAACGGGCTTGTTGGTATAGTGGCGCTGATAAGTTTGAAAGCGGTCGTTTGGTGAATTTAATTTTTTTTCCAACACAAAATGAGAAGGCTTGAATTTCTAGTGTTGCAAGTGAGCACGAGACCACGTGTTATGTGGTGCTTTTATGCTTCTAGGTACTTGGGAAATGTCAACAACTGAGCGTGAGGAGCATGTGTACCGGGCAGTTTGAGGATCGCGTTATACTCAAACTTTCATGTTCAACAGTACTGCGTGCGCGGAACGGGAACGGAAAAGAACAGAAACTACAAATAGCTTAAAGCGAGAATCGAGAAAGCACTTAAAGCTCCATCGTTATGGATTGAAACTTTAATCGGATCGCAATCAAATTGCACGCTGGGTGGTTCCCGCCATTAGTTTTTTCCAACACGAAATGGCTGCCATGTTCCTCGGTTCTTATTTCCGTGTTCAAGTGCGTGCCTTCGGAACCCCACTTTTTATACGCCACCACGCACCGCGACGTTTCGACGAATCGCCCTTTCCCGCGAATCGCCATGGTCCGTAGTGTAGGCTGTCACTGAACACCACTACACTAAACTTGATATCGTATTCTTTCTCGAACTCGAGAATATATGGTTTTATCCTACTTGCTCTTGCCGGCGAAGCGACGAAGCGAGATTGCTCTTCGATCCCCTTCAGAGGTTGAAAAGGGCGATATCGATGTATTTTATTTCAAGCTAAACACATACAAAAATAAACTTGTCTTCAAGAATTGCGGACCGATTTCGCAATTACTATATGATAAACGTAGTTTAGACGGCATACTCAGAACAAGCAAGAACAAGCTACGATTTATAGGTTGCCAAGAAAGACAATCCAACGGCCGGCGATCTTGATCACGGGATGTGCACTGTGGTAGCTCGCCGTCAGCTCGCTCTATACACAGCAGCGGACTGAGTTGTGGCGGCTTGTGCTCACCAAGTATTGTTCGAGTGATTTACGACCAGCAGCACTGAGGGCACGGCGAGAAAATGAGAGAACACAAAATGTTGGGGAAAATCCCGTCCACGCCTGCAGAGCCTTCGGGAGATCGTCCGGGATATCGTCCGGATCAAACTCAACCTTTAATGAGTTTGATTATAAGAAACTCAATATCGATTCTATTGAATTTACTCATTAGCAATGCAATTGAGTTTGGTCATTAAGAACTCAATATATATTATTTTAAATTTACTCATTAAAATGCAAACGAGTTTGCTTATGAACTCAATATACATTATTTTGAGTTTACTCATAAAGAATGCAATTGAGTTTGCTCAATATGAACTCAATATTCATTCATTCGAATTTATACTCATTAGATATGCAAACGAGTTTTATTGTCAAGAACCAAATATAGATTATTTTGCATTTACTCATTGCATTTGCAAATGAGCTTCAACATTAAGAAGATTAATTATTTTAAGTTTACTTAAATATATAAATGAGTTTTGTCATTAATTATTTTGAGCTTAGTCACTGGACATGCACTTGAGTTTTATTACTTGACAGACATTTCTTTGTATCCTCATTAGATATTCAAACAAGTTTCTGTCATTGAGTAGTTGACATCAGCTGGTTTTCGCCCTTTGTTGTTGAGGAACCCAGCAAGGGCGCAGCTGGAAATAACCATGAGTACACTTATGTCTCTCAGAATAAACATATGTGCTCAGATTTATTCGTGCAAGAAATGGAATCCAAAACTTATGACACCTTCGAGAGCATAGAGCGTGCATTACAATATCTCTAAGATCACTGACGAGGTGAAAACGACAGAGAGGAGCTTCACCTGTCTCCCCTCAAGCTTGAGTCTCCTCCTCGAAAACGCTTCAGCGTCTCGTGCACATAAGAGGGGCTAGCATACTGGGAACCTTAATAAATGTTGAGGTGGTCACCGGCCAAATGAATACCTTACATATGAAGGGTATATAAGTCAGTGGGGTAGTCAAGGGGAGTGTGGGAATCGGTGGCCGAGTGGGCTAACGCGTCTCAGCACGGAGCGTAGAGCGAAAGCTTGCGCTGGGAATTTCCTGGGCTCGATCCCCACCGCACCTGCCCGTTTCGATCCGGATGAATTTCGTACCTGCCCGCGTTCGTGTAATCACTACTGCGTGGTGCACGTTAAAGACCCAGGTTAGCGGTGTACCGCACTGGCTAAATTTTTCATCTACTGCTCACTCGTTGAGGCGCACTAGCATCAAACCTGCCTGTGTAGATATACAAGAAATACAATTTTAAAGGGACACTGACAGCGTATTTATGCACGCCAAGGTTTTTATTTGTACATGACATATAAGAGCCCAACTATTCAGAAAACAATTCGCAGCTCGTTTTCTTTCTGCCCGAAAACCATTGATCGAGAACTGGCCGGTTTGAGTCACGCTCACTTTTTCCTCCGGGGTCACGAGCCGTTTTCTATGGTTCAGACACAACCACCAAATGCAATGAAAGTCGTGGGTCATGGAAGGCAGACGCACAGTAATAAAATAGAAATGAAATATGATACCCATCCTTTGTGGCTTCTAAAAAGCTACAAAAATGTTGCATGGGAAAAAAAACAATTGATTTTTTATTGAGTTTCAACGCGGCATGTTAAGTGAATCCGTTACAATTTTAATTGAACTTCGTTTTATTCTTTTTTCTAAGGGGAGAACGCTACTGGCAGCTTAAGACACGCAGGGCGTGACTTAATATTGGTTGGTGTTCCTAAGAGAAGGCTGCTTGGCCGTCTAGGGCACCCGAAAGATAAGGATTATTATATTATTATTATTATGATCCCACCTCTTCATTAATGATTGGTTCTTAGGTGTTCTTATTGGCTGATGCCGCAATTGGCTGCGGAGTGAGATGCCTGGCCACGCCCCACATTTCTCATATGCGTTACTAAAGTAGGTGTAATTTCCAAAAACCCCAATGCGAATGGAAACAAAATGTTTGAACCTTTATTTTCTTCCCTCGCTCGTCGAGTGAAACTATCAGTCAGTTGTGACGAAGCAATCGAGTGATCGCTGTATAAAGCTTTGTCCGACAGCAGACGGAGCGATGAGGCACCTGCACATTACGCAGCCAAAAATCACTTCTAAAAACTACAAGCTCGTAACGGTAAATGTTTGCCAGAACATTCGTGTACGCTTTTGTTGTTTCGTCTTTGGATTTGGGCCCTTGTCGTCACACCAGTTTAAATTGGTTTTTCATTTCTACCGGCGCTGTACCGATAGGGCCTGTGTCATTATCTTCTGACTCCGGGAAACCTATGTCGTGCACTGAAGTGCAACGACAAATATAAAAAAAAAAATACCACCAAGAACAAGAATGTCAGTGTCCCTCTTAAACGAAAAAAGAAAAGAAAACACCTCGGTCTGCCGTCGCTCATCCGTGTTTGCGTGTTTCTGACGTATACCGGTATTGTCCGACTTGACGAGCCAATTACCTCTCCTCGGGTTGTGTACTTCCTCATTAGCTTAATGGCCGGGGTCGTTCTGTTCCGTTGACCGACGTCTCGTCAACGGCGGATAGCCAGCCGTTTTCGAGTCAGCGAGCGCCAGAGGTATACGGCGGTGAGCCTCGATAACGACAATTTAAAGCCCTGGGACAAGGGAACCGTCTTGGACGTCTGACCTCGCTGTCTGTGGCCTGTGCGAGCCGTGCTTACCGAGGTAGTCTCGTTTTAATTGCGTTTCACATGACCATTGTCCGTCGACGGTAGAATTAAATATCTTCAAAGCGCATATATAGGAACAGCGTACGGTCGAAAGTTTTCATTTTTGTGTCTTTGTAGGGGCAGTCAGAGTTCAAGGTCGCCAGTGTGCTCTCCTTATCTGAATAAAAATCATTCGTCTCAAAAAATCAACGCGCAATACAAGAAAAAAAAAACAAGTTACAAGCGATACTTTTTAAAAAAATCCATCAAACAACACTGGGATAGGCGACGCAGCAGCTACTGGAGGGCGTGTAGTTTTGAAATGGGTATTTGTTACATTATTAATATTTTAGGCGGCGCCAGCGCGTGGCTTTGAAAGATATTTTCCTTGCCCAAGCGCTCGTGCTGTAGTTGCTCTCGCGCCTGTGCTGTGTGATGCAAGGAATTTGCGTTGTTTCATTGGAAGTATATAGAAGTTTCTCCTGTTTACAAAAATCACGGTCCACATGCGCGGAATCACAGTCCATCTGGAGCGCTCGCTCGCAATTGCGGCCTGCCAGAAATTGTCGTGGACAACGCAAAAAACAACAATAACAAAACACAGCAATAAACGTGCCTTCATACGCTTTTATGGAAAGATGGGTTGCAAGAAATTTGTGCGACACTTCGATATAATAGGTTTGTGGATACTTTCTATGTGGGTAGCTTGACAAAAAACTGATTGTATGAAAGCAAGACAAAATTACCTGGAGTTAGTCTTCCATAAAGTGATACAACTTGTCGCTGCGCCTCACGGGGAAAATTTGGGTAGTGCAGAGCTTTAGGGTGCTCCACGCAGTGGTAGTTGCACGAATGCACGCACGTCAGTCCACGTTGAAAATGCCAGACGAAGAATGTGAACTGCAGCTGTACGCGTCTACAGCGCGATCTTTCATTTTACGGGGCAATGCCTATATCTCAGGCGTGTAAACATAAATGGCCGCACAACCGTTTTATACAGTTTAATTGTACCAAACGATTGGCTTATCTCACAAATATATCAAATGAAAACATAACTTTATTTCTCTACTACGCACAACAGTGAAATGTGAAAGGGGAATAGACGACTTGGTAAGCGAACTCACAGCATACAATTCATGAGTTGTGTTATTAATCACGTGGATAAAAAACAAACAACAACAACTTAAAGGATGCTTAGCTTCGCCCTCAGGAGTGGAACGCGATAATGAAACATTTAAACATATAAACTCCCGCTCATCCCCAATCAGTGCAAGCGTGTCTTGCGTGGCCTATATCAGTAGCGTGTCTGGCTCGGAACCGAAGGGTCGTGGGTACGAATCCCGCTTAAAATTCTTTAAATTTTCTTAAGGGCAGATTAATTACTTTATAGAGTGAAATCTTCTGAGACACGCGTCGACCTTATATTCGCAATACATGTCATATTTTTTATTCACTTTCATTCTACGTGTGACGTCTCGTTTCACGGACCGTTGTGGGTTGTTTGAAATTCCCGCGCGAGGTCATGTGGCTGTGAAGTCACGACCCTATCGACCAATCAGGATTTTCGCGGCACGCCACCGACGCCGGCATTTCTGCCACGCCACCGATTTTCTGCGACACTAGCTCCTTAACGGTGCATTATGGGACGTTTCCCATAGTGCACTGCGCGGTTACGCCGACGCCGACGCTGACGCCGCTCAAGCCGGAAACGGGCGCCGAAGAGCTGCGCTCTAAAAGTAGAGGACCCAGTATACTTCCCTGAGGAACACTGGCAGTTAATGATTCTAAACCTGAACGCTGATTGTCGATGAGGCGCAAAGCTAGCAGTGGCGGAACGCGGATGATTAGATAATTGTAGCCTTCCGCCGCTGCTAGCTTTGTGCCTGCTTCACGAGTGGTAACTTTGGCAGTGCCCGGTCACTCCCATAGACCCAATGGAGTCGATTTCTGGGTAAACTGGTCGCTCAGCAGCGCTTCCGTGGTCGGAGGCGCTCATTACTGCAACGAATCGGCGACTCATTGCTCTATCGATAGATTGCGAAACTAAAATAAGAAACATGAATCATGTTTATAAAATGGAGCGCTAACGTTTTAATTATGACATTTGACGCTGTCGAGCTAGCTTCAGCGGCTTCTTAGCCATATGCGAAGGCGAAGCCGCTCAAAATCCCAACATCGCGCAGACCCTCCGCCGTGCCCTGCATGCCGCTGCTCCCAACCGCGGTACCGCCGGTACCGCGGTAGGTTTTGGTTGGAAATTTACGGTTCGCGCGTGCCATGCCACTTGTTATGGCAAAGAATTGTAAGTTCTACTCCCCTACCTTGTGTCCAGCAGTTGACAGTACGTTACTTGTCGTCGGCGTCTTCCAGGGATTCGAAACAGATTCAGCATTTTTCGCACTCGTTGACGCATTTATTCAGTCATTTGCATGACAAAAAAAAAAAAAACAATTTACACTGCCATTTTGAACAAGCATTGCTATGCGGAAAAGAAATTAATAGTGCGCGCAATATCTACGTTAGCAAGAGGTGCTACAGTGAAGATAAAATGTGCGGCACTGTTAGCGCGGACACGACATAGCGCTTTTTCACGAGGTTTCGTAAACTCAAATGCAACTATGGCCCGAGAATATCTGTTTTCGCGATTGAAAAACACAATACAGTCATGTCTCGCTAACATGGTCGATCGTTTCGGTCACGCCACTATATAGGTCATATTTTCGGGGTCTGCTATGTGTCCACATACTTCTAACTTCTCACGTTAAATGAAGAAACCCGGAGTTGGGAACGAAATGGGTAAATACATGTTTTTATCTTTTTATTGTGGTCTCTGTAAAGGTAAACGCAAAAAGGGGGAAAAACAAAAGGAAAAATATTGGTGAGACAAAACAGACTAGTAAAGCTCTTCGGTTACAGAATTTACCCAGAGCTTCACGAGTCTCAGATGAGACAATAGTGACTGACAATGGTTAAAATTTTCAGGAGTTTCCAGCCTGAATCATTTGCAGTCTTTTCCTAACAGTTGCAGATGACAAAAATGATGAATCATGAATCTTGGCATTGATTCATGATTATGGATGACTAACATTATGGAGAATTGCTTTGGGGACTGAGAGATGTCCATATTAAGGCCGGTCCCACTGAATGTGGCAGTTTAGGTACTTTTTGGCAGGTCATTACTCATCTTCTTTTAAATACTGTTTTGTGGGATTGATGTCATTCGAAAGGCAATGCAATCCTCTCTCATTTGATATTATATATGTATTGGTTTATACTGTTCATGCGCATTGGTAGCGTTGCGAATATGATGGCGCGGACCCTCACTTGCTCCGCTGGTTCATGTTTTATGAACGATTCATTAAAGATAACGCGGTTCCAATAGAGCACTTTTGTTAAGATGATGTCGGAGCAGAATGTAACGGTATACTTTTTGGTATTTGCACTACTTTGTTTTTTTCAGCTCTCCAAATATTGCCCTAAAATTGACATTTTTCAGCACAAATATGTTTTTAATGACAAACGCTAGGGCAATGAAATTAGCTACAGATGTAGTGCTAATAATTGGTAATATGCAAAAAAAATTTAATGTTCTGTAAAATTTTTTGTTTGGATATTCTATATCAAACGTAGCACTTTTTTGTGCTTCGAGTCTTGGTAATTCAAATGCCGCTGAGTAAATAATTAAACTATGGTAAAATCTTTTATAACATTTAGAACTACAATAGTTGCCCAAGAGGTGGACGGTGGCTTTTTTATTTTCAAAGTCGTAACGCTCCAGGACCCCTTCAAACTTACCTGTTTTGACGCATTTCTTTTATGGACATGAAACAGATTTATTGGCATCTAATAATATTTATTGTATGGAATAGATAAACATTGCGATGTATTAGACTTTCACAATGATCTTGCTTTGGTTTCTGATAGGTGTAGAGCCTAGTTAATTTTAAAACAATTAAAAAATGTTTGGTTGCTTTATTGCGCTGCCTGCCGGATGGCAGACAAACTGCTGATTTTAAAGTTCAAGAAATTTTCGAGGGCGGCGTTGGCGTTTGAATCATCATCAGTGTCCGTGTCTTTTTGCTTTCACATTTTAGAAAATATATTGAAAGATTTACTATCGACAAATAAATGGTTTAAGTACTGGGTCAGGTTAATAAATCTAAGATATATAACTACACAAGCGTAATGTGATATATTGTGTTGATTATTCGATATGATTGAAATCAATAAACAATAAAGACGAAAAGGAAAAGAATACACCCGAGTTCACTTCATGCCTAGAGCCACTAAGTGAGCTGCGCTTGGAGTATCGGCACTCCGTTCCCCAGCTTTGTTGTGGGAGCCGCCATTTCGGGTCTACTGCAGATCAAACGCAACTGCCGATCGTCGTGATTCAAAAGTGCGACTTCCTCATCACTTTATCCGGTGTTAGGAAGCTGATGAAATATTGCTTTGCTCCGTCGCGGACTGTTTAAACATTTGTGGAGGACAGAAAAGAGTTTCCTGTGATTTTAGATAAAGCTTCAGATCACTGGCAACCATGATTTTGCGCACGATATGGCCAAGTGTCGTTACTCTGAAGCGTAGCTTATTTAATGACACTATTCATGCCCTAGTTCAAGGAGCTTGCTAATACCTGAAGGGGCCATGACGTAAGCCCCGTGGGTTCCCACAAGCCACTACCTTTTTGACACCTGCCTCTTCCTCATTGTTCCCGCTAGTGTGCACTAGTGCCCGCGAACCTCCCTTTCCGTGACTGAAACTGAAACTAAATGTGAATAATACACCATTCTTATAGGCTCACTTAGTTATGTCCAACTGACTATAATGAGAGAAGGAGCGGTCGGGTCGGAGAGACGCGGGTTTTATGTCGACCGTTCTTAACCGTCTCAGAAGAGAGAACAGCGAGCTTGAGCTGATTTCAAAAAGACGATCCAAAGAAAAGAGGCGGCAGCGCTGTGTTTTTTGCATTGTAGCGTCTAATTTATATACAGGTATATTTGAAGATTGACGATGGAGGTCCGATCGTCTCGAGGTAATGTAACGTAGTAATATTATACAAAAATAAACATAATAAAGGACTGAACGACTCAATTTTAATTCATGTATTGTTATTGTAATATGGCGGTAGCCTATTGTACTGATTGTTGATGAAGAGCAATATGAGATGACGAGTGTACTGGTTAGATGAAGCTCTATAAGGACGACGACATTAGTGGGTATCGAACCACAACGTACAGTGCCAGACTTGTTTCCAAGTGTCGCGTACCAAAGACCTTTCTTCAACCGCAACAGAATATGGCAGAATCAATGAGGATGCTTCTTTAAAACTGGGTACGTGGAACAGGTGAAAACTGCACAACGTGCAGAAGTGCGGCTTGTTCGTTAATATGAGGGACGGATTTCTAGCAGCATTCCCTGATTGACTACCTGGAACAAATGGCCTCGTTGACGTACGGATGTCCTGCACCCAAAAGATTCTTGGAAGCCTACTGGAACCGCAAAGGAGTATGAGGCGAAAAATAAAGAAAAGGAGCTTGGTGTGAAAAGGTCCAAATCAACACCATAGCTTCTACTACCAAATATAAGGGCAGTTACACAATACAAAAAAAAGAGTTTTGTGATTTCGTTATGTTTACACTCAAGGGCACTGATATCCAACGTATTCAGAGGGAAGACACCTTCTGGTCAACCAATTAACATAGAGCCTTTTCCACTCAAGTTTTACATGGAAGGCCCGACTTCCGCTTAAATTCCTCACGTGAGACGAGTTGTCCATTCTGAATAAAGTTGCCATTACTCCCGATCTGGGAATCTCTCTTGACCTTCGTTCGTAGGCCATAGTATCATGAGATCGAGGGGTTCTGGCTCTTCGTCTGCCGAAGATTGCATCGGCCGGTGTTTTTACCGTGTAAGATGAGACCGTGGCGTGCTGCTGGAACAAAATCTGGCGATTCTTCGCTGAACTGTTTCTTCACTGTGCTTCAAGAGGGCTTTCTTCTGTTTCCTGCAACACCCATCTGCCCCACTTGTCCGTTAGTTCTTCGGTGATGGTATGGTGCACTAATGTGATGCCTGATGCTGGTTTTTTTTTGTTTGTTTTTTTCAAAAACTGGCTATTGTCTGTTGGCCAAGCAAGATTTGGCTGCGTTATCAGAGAAAGTAGTCTTCGAGGGCAAAAGTAGAGAAGAAGGCGTAGAACGGTCAATGACGCGTTTGGGACGTCGTGGCAGGCACGTAAACTGTCTGTTCACTTTCAGCCACGTAGAGTACGCATCGACCACGACTCCGCGGATGTCGTGATACGCTTCGCCACCTACCGACTGAATAGTGGATCGTTTTCGGTTACTGTTCATGATGGCACTGGACTCGAGGAAGACCCCGAAAGTTTTTACACAGAGTTGGCCCTGGTGCCAACACTTTCAGTACGAAAGCGGTACGTCGTTCGGAACGTCGACAACGTCGGTGGCCACGTTCTGTGCTTGACACTGGACGCTTACCATTCGCCTTTGAGAAGAAATCCCGCTTTGTTCGTCTGCCACAGAGGTCGTCCGATATCGGGTCATCACCGCAACTCCACACTCTCCCGACAAAGCAGGTCTTCTTATTGTCCGCATGTCCAGGCAGTCAGGCAATCAGGTGAACTTATAAATCTCCCGGCCGCTCAGACTCGCCGTCGCTAAACGCCGTTCATTCTTAGCGTCTTCATTGCAAAAGAAACGTCCTTCCTATTTATTCGGATGGTTTCTCATGCATACTCCTCCTAAGCTGTACTTACAACATTATGTGTGTCGGTACTTCCGAAAATATTGGAACGGCGTTTGTTTTCTGGGAACCATAACGCAACAACCTTTACAACATCTTACGGATCCCGCGGAAACACAATATTTCGGTGACGTTACTTTTCAAGTAATCATTATAATGGTGAGGTAAGGCACCGTAAATCGCGATAGCAGCTGGTTTGACGTCCGCTTCCACTGGGGTCTTGGAAGATTGAGTCTACTGAGCGTGCATTCCTGCAGAAGAAGTCTTCACTGATAGAATATAGACACGTCAATCGCCGATCGATTCCTAACCCGGCAAGATTTATTGCGAAAGCCCGTGACAACCGCCGAACCGCATCTCCCTATATCAAGAAAACAATTTATACCCAGCCCGACATTCTCGCATACATGCGTTTGCTGGGCCACGCTTCCTTGAGCCAGCTGAGCTGGCTGAGCACAGCTGGCAGCGGCGCGAGCAAGACACGAGGCGACGAGGAAGCGTGATGGTGCTCGAGCCATCCCACCGTGAATATGTGAACCAATGTTTCGGCCCACCCCACGGGTGCGTGTCGCCATCTGTTGGTTGAACTAACGCCTTGTTCAAGATGGGTGCCGTGGGACCTGCAGCCTTAAAGAGAGAATATTGTGATAGCAAACAGAAATGTTTGTTTCTGTGGCATGAAAACACAATAATTATAATGATTAAAAAGCGCAACGAGATGACGGACACAGGGAAGACACAGACACAGCGCTACTTACAACTGAACTTTATTTCCGCTGCAGCTCGGTATACTGTAAACGACTTAATTTTCGTTTTCGCGAATTTCGCGAATCGCCTACAATTCGCGAAAAATACGGCCCGCGAACAATTCGGGCAATATGTGAACGCTACGGAAGCTACATTCAGTTTTTTTATTTGGCCAAGTTGTGTTAAATGATTTCATTTCTCTCGGATCACAACTCGTGCGAAGAAAAGCGAGAGCTACGGTTGCAGCTCAAGAAGGAAAATCTGATTGCTGAAGAAGCGTGGGTCCCGACGTGCGACGCCAGAGGAGGCTACGAGGGCCAAGCAGTGCAAGAGCAACAAGTAAGATAATTGATATACGACTTAACACATAAACGGGAAGCAAGTAGTCATCTTTATTAAAATCTGAGACTGAGGAAACACGAATAGGGAGAGGTGGTAAACATACACTACCACTTAGAAACAAAAATGTGTGACGCCGCACAGTCCTTAAACTGTCTAACAAACTCAGGTCTTTCGACCTCTTGAACATATAACCACCAGCAACCCGCTGACACAACTTCTCCAGTCCACCCACAGATGAGAAAAAATCAACCTTCAGTATATCCCTGTCACTTTCACAGGACTGCATACGACACGGAGAAAACAATCTTTGACCACGGAGAAGTCGATTTCGTGGTTCTAGAAAAAACTGTAACCCGTACCCTGAAAAACTAAAACAAAAACAGAAACACACAACATGTAGAGGAAAAAAAAATCTAAACAGAAAATACGTGTTTTCTATTCTCAATATCTATAGTTTAGTAATCCAGTCTCGTAGAAAGGGGACTTCGAGCCATAAGAAGGATCATATTTGTTTATCCAAGATAATGCAAGGATTACCTACGTGACTGCCAAACTTCTCTCGCTTTTTTAATGGTTTTTCTTCACACGTCACGGACATCACCCGCCATCGTATACAAAACTCTCCCTACTATATATATTAATAAATCTCACCTACATTGTGTATAAACCAACCTGGATATTTATGCTTGCACGGCACTCGATATTTTCTGAGCTATGCTTGACTGTTTTCGTGTGACGGCGAACAAATGACCACACCAAGTTGGGAGTTAGTTTTTTTCCTGCCGCAAGCAAAGGCGTCTGTCAAAACTAAATTGAATACTTCAGAAAAAAAAAAACAAACTAGCAAGTTCTCTTTCGAAAATTTCGTCACCAATTTTAACACTAACCCGTTTATTTATGAATCCTACAACCTGTTCTAATGCAGACGTTGCGAAGTGGAATGATATCAACGTATCGTTTTGACTAGGTTATATTTTACCAGTAAGAACTACAAAATTCTTCTCTAATAACTTGAAATACAGAGCTTCTTGGTAGCTCGAGAGAGGATAAGGGCAAATTACGATCTAAAGCACAATGCTTCCTTTGGACAAACTTGTTTTCTTCTTTGAAGACAGCGGTCACCGTTAGACAACAATTTGTTTTTCCACCAAGCCTTCTTATGAATCAGTAACCTCTTCCAATGGAACTAATAGTATAAGTATTTCACATCCGATGAGGCCACCCTGCACGCTTTGCAACGAACATCTCCCATAATTTTTACCAACATTCCTGAATCCCCGAGCCAAACCGTATTTTCCAGAAGTATACGAACCTCCAGAGACCTAACCGCTCTCCTTTTTAACGTAAACTCCGGGGGGACTTTTTTACATGTCCCTGTTTAGCAATCACCGTGCTAGCACTACTATAAATTCTATATGACGTCGCTTCAGAGTAACGTTTCTTCGTCCTTTTTGAATAGAGAAAATTAATTGGATCCTGGAAAAGTAGCGCCATTTCCTGCCCTGCCTGCTAGCATGACACAAACATACTAACATAAATACGACCGACACTTTGCAAGGTGATCGGCTGATCGGTTTGTGTTGCCCTGACAATCGCCATTTCGGTCTTTTGAAGTCTGCGAAGCTTCGAAAAGGTCGCTGTGAACCAGTCACGCCAAGATCTCTATGGAGCACCGCCGTACTCAAAGCGTTCCTCGCCATTATAAGCGTCTTTGGCACTGTGTACGCAATCAACTTCTCAAGCATGCTTATCTCCACAGGTATCTTGAAATTATATTGTTTTTCTTGTGTATTTCAAAAAAGGAATTTTTCAATGCCGGCAGTGCAATGATGAGAGATTCTTTCGCCGGTGAGTGGATAACAAAATCTGGGCATACGAGAAATGTTTTTGTAAAGCAATTTGTCACCGCGAATTTCAATCGGTTAACTAAGACTGAAGAGGCCTCAATAAGAAACTGCTCATTGACTCCGTAAGTGATGACGGCACAATATGGCGCTTTGCTCCAAACAAACCGTTGCTTGGGCTGTTGTTATGGACAAATGCATCGGGGTTCGACGTAAGGTTAGATTCTGTGTGATAAAAAAGTAAATACAATTTTTCAAGCATTGCGTTTTCTTAATATCTAATCATGAAGACATTTTTTTCTTCTCAGTGCCATTAAGCGATCATTAAAACCCGTAATAAAGTTTCACTGCCTACTTGCCTTGCTAGCAGACGACACGATGGCTTCGCGGGTTCAGAGGTTCTTTCTGGGGGAGTACGCGACGAAAGATGTGACCTTTAGACATGAAAAGGGGTCGGTTACACCTCTATAGTTGTTTTGAAGTTTGCTGTGTATTCTGCAAAGCCTAGTTTTACTTAGTATGTGGCTTTCTTCCGCAAAGGCACTCTAAGGTACTATAAATGAGGAGTGGCTGGATCAATTTTTTTTGTATTTCATAAATTAGGAGTTTTACATGTCTTTTTGTTTTCCTTATGCTAACTAACTTTTAAAGGAAACGAGCAACAACAACAAACAAACAACAACAACGACAACAACAACAACAACAACAACAACAACAACAACAACAACAACAACAACAACAACAACAACAACAACAACAACAACAACAACAACAACAACAACAACAACAACAACAACAACAACAACAACAACAACAACAACAACAACAACAACAACAACAACAACAACAACAACAACAACAACAACAACAACAACAACAACAACAACAACAACAACAACAACAACAACAACAACAACAACAACAACAACAACAACAACAACAAAACAACAACAACAACAACAACAACAACAACAACAACAACAACAACAACAACAACAACAACAACAACAACAACAACAACAACAACAACAACAACAACAACAACAACAACAACAACAACAACAACAACAACAACAACAACAACAACAACAACAACAACAACAACAACAACAACAACAACAACAACAACAACAACAACAACAACAACAACAACAACAACAACAACAACAACAACAACAACAACAACAACAACAACAACAACAACAACAACAACAACAACAACAACAACAACAACAACAACAACAACAACAACAACAACAACAACAACAACAACAACAACAACAACAACAACAACAACAACAACAACAACAACAACAACAACAACAACAACAACAACAACAACAACAACAACAACAACAACAACAACAACGTACAGTGTTGAAACTTTTGGTGGTTACATTCATCTACTTGCGAAAACCAAAATATTCAACGTGCCTCGAGCTTTCCAGACCGCAAGATGAACTCCTAATAATAATCGCGAAGTATATTGTACAAATGGACTTTGTCTTGCGAAATGTAAAAATCTAATTTCGTCCCTGCAAAAAACAAAAAGAATCACTTTTTACACGGAAGGCTGCTATTGTGTAGGGTAAGGTGTTGATGATGTTTATGTATGGGACACCAATTCAAATAAAGCCGCACCCATTACTAATCACGCTGCGTTATCTGAATCCTCTTCCGCTACGGTTTGACTGCAGCCCGACGCTACCCCCGTTCAACACTTAATCAATCGTTAACATCGCAGCAAAACAGTTCTGGTGGTGTTCGATTTTTTGTACAGGAATTTACCGAATAATTTCCTCTGTCAATGACCAGAAAGCTTTGCAAACTGATCTAAATGCTATTAATGCATGGTGCTCTTCCTTGCTAATGACCCTAAATTGCTCTAAAACAAAGTCTATGTCTTTTACTAAACACGTACCCCGGATTCCTACCTCCTATGTGTTAAATAATAATACTGTTGACCTCGTCTCCACTTATAAATATCTTGGAATTCATTTGCAACCTGATCTGTCATGGCACTACCATATAAAGCTCACCCTGGCGGCTGCTAACCGCTCTTTCGGATTTCTCAAGCGTAACCTTAAACAGGCTCCTCCTAACATACGCAAACTTGCCTTTTCCACACTAATACGTCCGAAATTAGAATATGCATCAGCCATTTGGGATCCCGAACATGCTTACATCATAAACAACATTGAATCACTGCAAAATCGTGCCGCTCGCTTCATATTTTCAGATTATTCACGTCATTCCAGCGTCACAGCACTAAAACGCCGAGCAGAGCTACCCGAACTACTCCATCGTCGCAAACTTTCACGCCTATCACTTTTCCATAAACCTTACCACCACGCGTCACTTCACGGTGATTTCTTCGAGCCACCTGCCGTTATTTTTCCACGCCGCGATCACCCCTACAAAGTTAAACGCGTAACCTGTAAGTCATCTGCTTTTTCCCGGTCATTCATTCCACGTACCACAATCGATTGGAATAATCTACCATCGCACATTGCCTCAGAAAAAGACACCACGAAGTTTCAAGAACAAATTCAAAATACTGATGCCATCTAACTTTTGCTGTTTTACATTGTTGTTTCCTCTTTTCCGGAACGTGCAGAGCAAATGTGTACTATTTTGTTTTTACCTTGACTCAGCTTTATTGCAGTGTGATGAGTGAGTGTATGTTTTTTATTCGCTTTTGAGTGTATCCTTTATTTTCTTTTTATTATTAAGTGTATTGATTGTTTTCATATTCTCATATGTTGTTCACTGTACACTAGTTCCTATTGGAACGATTTATGTACCCCCCCCTATGTAATACCCTCTCACGAGGGCCTTTAGGGGTAATATGAATAAAAAAAAATAAAAAAGTAAGGTGATGCAAAATGAGACAGGAAAAATGTCATTTCAATGGTATTTTTTCTGCTTTCATACTTGAAAAAACTAAAAAACACAGCATGGGTAGATTCTTAGATGTATTGGCTCTATGGTCAGTATATAGTACTTAACTGGAGCTTGCGAAACATTAGACAAAACTACAGTATCTGAAAGTCACACAATGTCTCATTTTGCCCCACTCATGTGGGGCAAAAATGAGACAACATAGTGGGGTGCAATGAGACAGACTTAAAAAAAAAACACCTGACATCCGTTCAGTTTTTGCAATAAAGATACTTGAAACGGACTGTGTGAGCTCCAGCGCAGTCTTCACGAGCCACTCCTTGCATTCCATAGACTCGATCCATACTGAATGCGGGTCTGCTTGGCTCCAAAGTTCTTTGCATCATGCAGGCACTGCCTGTCTCTTATGGTGTGCATCGCAAGGTCTACAGAACGCCCGGACACTGCGCGCATCTTCGGGGAGTTATTAATTATCTTTCTTTTCAGTTCACTTTATTTATTTTTATTTTTTAGGGGGGGAGGGCGCAGCAGAACGCCGATTCTTGGTTGCTTTAGCCTACATCAGCTTTGCCTTGTGAAGAAATGACGTTAGAACAGTGATGTTCTCCGACCTGCTTTTCCTCTTTTTCTGTCCTACGTCAGTAACAGAAAGAAAAAAATGTTCTTGAAAGTTGAAACGTCGAAAAGCACGCGCCTTCTGTAGCCCAGCTGTTTCTTGTAGAACCCTTTACTCTTTATATGCACCGAGTCGTTGGCTCGCCCTTGAAGCTCATCCTTTAGTACGCCAAAAAGTGTGGCAGCAGTGTCGAAGTGAGTGACGCTGTTGCTTGTCACTTTCAGAGATTTGTTCGTGTCACTTTCGCGCTATGAAGCCCTTGTTGTTTTTCTTTTATACGTTCAGACGATCTTAGACACCGGAAGAAAAAGAATATGGCTCAGGAGCGACCAGGAGACTTGTGCGTTGTTGACATGCGCGTCGTAGAATGCCAGATTGTCGTGCTTGCCCCGCGCGTATCCCGTTAGATAAATAATTATTTCCTGAAAAAAACAATGCAACGCACAGATTGCTCAAATTCAGTCCGCATGGAGCTAATAAAACATACCAATAAAATTAAAGCTTACCTTGGGAGAATGGCCTGTGCATACCGGGGTGCACGTCTCGAAGCGAAACCTCGCGCTGAATTTTGCGCCTTTTTTTTTGGGGGGGGGGGGATGAACACGTGAACCTCAACTCCGCACTTACTTTCTCCGGGACACTCTTGCCAATAGGTGCTCAATTTTTACACATGCAAAGTGTACATATCACGTACTCCAATTGCTTGTCTGGAGCTGAGGGGCGCTAAACACCCTGGGAGAGCAGCGCGATGGCTGCGCAATCAACCAAGCACAATACCCTAGGCACCGAATGCGCCTCGAAAGTTCAGTTTTCTATAATGATATTATCTATTTCACTAATAAAAAAATAAAAAATAAAACATTTGTTTTTTAATAATGCTTTATGGTGGTCTAGCAGATCATGCGATAAACTACGGCCACTCTTGAATGCGGTGTTCGAGTAACACGAGTCGTTGAGACGGAATGACTCTAATGGTAATTGACTAGAACACAAGACCTGGCAAAACGTTTCTTTTTTTAATTAAAAAAATAAAATGCTATATATCTTTGCGTATTCCGAATTACCCGTTTTCAAGGGTTCATTTAGTGAAATTCGGATAATACCGAAGATGGCTAATTTCTTATTCAATTGTCGCACAAAAATTGCACATACCTTGACGGTTTCGATTTAAAAAAATTCCAGATGCTATGCAAGAAAAAAAAACAATTGTGGTGTTTTATTTCTTTCGTGAGAAGCGGAAAGAAAACATGGAATACTCTATATAAAAAAGTTTCGGCCTATAAAAACGTAATCCTAAGATCTGTTAAAATATCGCCGAAAATGCCTAAATATAAAAGAGTTGCACAGAAAGCCAAGTTTTTTTAACTTTCATCTGAAATATAAACGTAAGTAACCTAAATATAACTGCTTCAAGTAGCCCTGTTGGAGTGCTTTATACATAAAAATATTTACGCTGTAAAAAAACTTACTCTTTCATTCCTGTGGCCCTTAAAGTTTCGTCTACGCCATTGGGAAAATCGTTATTTCACCTCCTCTGAGACGCGATTTCTTGTTTTTACGAAAACAAGAAAATTTCTTTCTTTCCAAAGTAAGGTTTATTTAGTTGTATGGACATGTTTTATTACCTCATAAAAATTTAATTGAAAACAAAAATAGGCGTGAGAACCTTTATGGCAGTCCTTATCTGAACACACTCAGTAACCTCTTTTTTCTCTTACCTTGTATAGGTTACCTGAATATTGCCGCGTGCATGACCGAGAAGGAAGACTTCTCCGTTCTTCTAGAAGATTTGAGTTTAAAAGATAAGGAGGCCAGAATGACCTTGTTCAGCCAGTCTCGCCCTAGTTCACTCCTCGAGCATTCTAGGCCGAATCTTCAAGAAGCCGAGTGGAGTAGATAAAGAGCCGAGTTCGGCTTTGCTGACTCGCTCTGACTGTCCCGACGACGAGGCAACATTCACTCGCGCTAGCCAGCTGTCATGCCGACGCACCGCCGCTCGCTGTTGCCGCCGACACCACCACTCGCTGCTGCTTTCTCGACGTTTGTTGTACATTTTGCTTCTTGCGCAAGTTCGCCGATAAAATCTTTATTTTCAGTTTATCATTCATCGCCTCGTCGCCTTCATCCGCGACAATATATACATTCGCCATCATATTTTGAGTGTACGCCCTTATTAACGTAACCTGGTGATGAAAACCTTTCAATTTATTATGTTTTCCCAATAGTCTGCGCAGGTTAAGCCTCCTTCTCACAAAACTCTCTGCTCGCGTTGATTGGTGCTTTCCTCATATCCTTTCGCTTCCTCTCTTTAGCGTTCGCTCGTCTGAGGTGGGAAGAGCGGAGGGCTTTGTGGGTGGAGTCTGTGCTGCGCTTCTTATGTTGCATTAGAACCTGGGAATATTCTCTAGTTTTTGTTGCAAAGGGAAAAGGAGTGAACAAACAAGCGAAATACATTGACGAGGCACACAATTTTCGTTACCCGTTGAGTACTTACGGCGAACAGAGGGTCGTGTACGCGCAGCATGTTGAGCGCCATCGAGGAAGCCTCCTTTCCAAACCTGCTAAAGCTATAATTATCTTTCGGCGCTCGATAATTCGTTCAGTGGCACTTGCCGATCCATTGAGCTGGAATAGACGATGTGGCTACAGCGTGTCCTGAGAAACTCAAAACACTAGAGAGAGAGAAACAAAAAACACAACTAGGATACACGGGACGCTTCATCAGAACAATATAATGGTGGCACAATGACGTAAATTGCGAGAAATGAAAGGGATCATTCCTTGTCCAGCACAAGTTTTATTTTCTTGGGCTTCTTAGAGAAAATTTATTGCCGTGTTTACGGAAAAAAAAGAAGTTATTGTTAGAACGTTTAAAACCCATCGTAAACCCTCTCTCTCTCTCCCCTGCGCGACGCCGAAATCGTTACGAAGGGGGCGGCACAAGCGATCTTCGGTTGCTAGGTTTTACGTCGCGGTGTCACTTCCTGTAACCAGCCAATCGAGTGCGGCCTCCGTTGCTATGCGTACTATCGCCAAGCTTCTCGAAACATGCCCCCCGCCGTCATCTGTCCGCGCTTGCAGAAAGTAGTTTCCTAGCCAGTGTCCACAGCCACTGGGTCTCTGGCGCAACCCCGTGATGACGTTGCTAACTTTATATACGTGTGCTCCAAACCAGTCCAAGGTCAGCGCATGTACCAGGGGACTAATACTAACGCACTAAAAGTATAGAATATTACCAGTAATTCAAACGTTCAGTTCTACGGTGTAAGTCTACGAAACTGAAGTAGAGTTAAGCGCTAAGCAAAAAGGGGGAAAATCGACTAGAGCAACGATATTACAACTAAGAACTAATTCCCATTTGATGCTTCTCAAATCTGCAGGTGCGTCTGTGTGGACGAGAAAGGAGCCCCCATATTCGGTCAAGCCGAGCTGTCCCGTGCAGAAAATATGACTTGCGGTAAGGGAGCCTTTTTTTGTGAAGTTATTTTCCTCGCATGAGCCGAGAGCTTCTTGGTGGAATTTGAAATCGGCGTCGAGCGCTTTCTTAAAACCTTATCACTCTAGACTATATGTTAACTTGGGACAGAAGGGCGCGCAGCAACGTTACCAGTTACCCAGGATATTCAAACAGCCTGGTCAACGTCTCCCAGCAGCTGACACTAATGTTCCCTTAATTGTTGAGATGAATGTAACGCTCTTGTTTTTACACTTCTACGGCAAGCTCCAGCACAGTCTCGAAAGTATTTAGTACCTAATACATTAGGCATGAAGATCTACATTCCTGCCCAAGTAGCACACTTGCTCCGCCCAGGATTGGGCCAGGCCGGCGCGATCTAGAGCCAACTTGGCTGAAGTCTGTCCTTTGCTTGCGCCAAACTGGCTCAAGTATGAGCCGGGGAAGTGTGCTGCTAGGGTGAAAACCATGCGGGATGTTCCTTTTTGCCGACTTCGTGTGCACCGTATGCTTTAACAGAATGATGCTTTAGAGATGCACCATCCGGATGAATGACCGTCCGAGAACGTCATTGATGATTTTGTAGTGTTGAGATTTCTGAAACAAATCCAAATAAATAAAGATACGACAATGATGATATTACGTAAAAAAAAGAGAAGAAAAACGACGACACATATACTCGTTTTCACCTCAAGAAGGAAGCAAGTTTTGAGCATTGTTCCTACGCCGCGTTAAGTATAGTTCTTAGAATATTTGGTTAACGGAGGAAGAGGCGATGCTTTTGGCGTTTGAGACGTGTACGTCTTGATAAGATAACATTTATCTAATCTAAAATGCACCTACACATATCTGAATTATCTACATAAAAGGGGAAATTAATAATGCTGCTGGAGGAGCCGGACATTCTTTTGCTACGGTTAATGGTGTAGCAGGCGGTTTTTAGATACTGACTACTGAGTATAAAAGAATGTAGATTCGCAAGATTGATTAAAGTAAGGTCAGCGATTTACTACCAGGTGTGGAGCAGGCTCGATTATCCTTTCTTAATCACCGGTAGCGGAATGCGGATTTTTTTTATCCGTACATAAATGACATGCAACGCTCCCACTGTGAAGCTTTACAAAGTACAGTTACGTGCTGGGATCAATCTCGCCTCGACTCGCATGCTTCAGTAAGTCTTCTGTTACGAAAAAAAGCATTAACGTATTAACGCGTTTTTTTTTTTTTTTGCAATCGAAGAAGCTTGGTTTTTACACTCTCCTATTTTAAAGAGGCGAGTGAAGTTCGTGTTCACGTTCTTATGTCAGTCTTCGACGAAATTTGATTTTCAGCAGTTTCAACGTTTCCGAGTTGCAGCATATGCCATATAGACTTCGGGCATCCGCAGACAAGCGAGCGCGGAAGCATGTCATAATCGCAAATACGACATGTACCCGCGTTTTATCATATTAGCTCCTCGGGCGCGTTGACGCACGTTTATGTTTGCTTTTGTATGTGTGTGGTTAGACAGATGTGACGAGCCACGATGAGGCTACGTGGTCCCCGGCAGCTCGCCGAACACGGGGAGCGACATATCATGTTCCCGTTTCCTTTGCTTTCGGATTTGTTGGTCGTCCTTAAAGGTCGATGCCGCAACCTCATTGGCCGCGGAACGGCGATAAGATGCTCGGTACTTGCCACGCTCCGCGTTTCTTGCGGTTGTTAGTGGTGACTAATAATATGTTGCATCATTAATATATTTATTCGTTAAGTTTTTACATACTGCCTGCTACCAAATGGCAGCCATGGCAGGAGAGGGCATACAGAGCATACACACGAGAAAACCTAGTTGCACACGAGTGAAAGACACAAAATAGGACTGCACATTTGAGAAATAACGCTGAAATGCCAAGCGAATTCCTGAGTGGACGAAGCATAGGTAATGTTGGCGGGAAGATTATTCCATTAGTGAATGGTGCGCGCGAAGAAGTAGTTTTTTTTAAGCATTCAATTCTGCTGTAAGGCAGCACGATTGTGTTGGAATGCTTATGTCGTGTATGACGACATAAGCATTGCATCGAACCCGTGTGGCAAGTGCCGCAAATCGTAATCTTTGACGTAAGGTTTTCTGGTTGTTTTATGTCTTGCTTCGCCATTTTGTTCATATTGCCTCTTTCTTTGGCTTCATAAAAGTTTTCTAACTTTTTTTCTTCATAAAGCGAAACATGAATAAGACTGTTGTCGGTTTAGAAAGTTTACCCAAAGCACGCCCTGGCAAATTCTCGAGACTAAAATATAATTAAGGACAGAACAAGGACACAAGGTACTTTCGTTGTGTGGGTCTGTTGTCCTCTCTTTCCCCGTTTCGGGGGGGGGGTGTTGTTAAATAAGATGATTAACCATCATTTGCTCATTTTGCACTCTTAAATTTTGTTCGTATTCCCCTCGCTTCCATCTTAATCAGTCCGTGCCATTAGTGAAAAAAGAGAAAAAGTGCACAATAAACACTCTGGCACTGATAAAAAAGATAAATAAAGGGCCGATTGTTTACGTCATAGAAATAACTTTCTCTGCATAATGAGCGTAATGCAAAATTTTCTGTAGTTCGCTTTTTCGGCACACGGTAGCGCTCGGTTGTGTATTGCTGTTATAGTTCATGCGCCGAACTAGTATTCCCTACTTCTTCGGGAGTTTCTGTCCCACTTTATGCTTCAAACGCGTACTGGACCGGGATGCAAAAGCGCCGATTCCTTCTCCAACTCGCATCTGAAAGCTTCCCATAAAAGATCTCTTCGTGCCGTCCTAAACGTATGGATTAACACGCTTTTCACGTTAGACTTCATCTGCGGATAATTTTATTCTTTTCTTTACCGGTTAAATGTTCCTTTGCTTCTGGGCCGTTACCCACGAGCAGCTTTCAAAAAATATAGACAGCATTTAAAAAAGAAAAAAAAGTTACTGTTCACTCCTGATGTGGTCTTGTAATCCGACGGAAACGAACCAATCGATGAACATTAGTTTCTCCTTCATGTGTGCCGTTCTCCCTCTACCAAAAATATGTAACATTAAAAACTTTAAAACACTCGTTCGCTAACATGAAACAAAAGCGCCAATGTTCGTTTCGTACACTCTGACTGCTGGAATCTTTTTAACCCCACTATGCGGCAGCATTAAATTCTGCATTTGAGTATTGCTGCATTTCTGCCGATTACGGGGCTTTATGAGTGTCTTTGACGCACCTAGGACAAAGGTAGGTACTCGCCTGTCAGCCTACAACTAGAATATTTGTGATTTGAAAACCTATCATAGTCGCGCTTATAGTTACGTACTTTTTTTATACTACAGTTGAAGAAGACCAAAGCTTTCTCTGTCAACACTTCTTGATAAACAGCCTGTGGAGATTCGAGATGCTGAAACAAAGTGTATTAATATATTACTCAAATAATTGGTACGCTTGAAGTAAATTTTGATTGCCCCCCCCCCCCCGGGGAGCGGGCAGAAATGTGGCATAATTTGATTTCGGAATAAAACGGTGAACGAGGTAACTAGAGGCGCTTTGTGAATAACCCCTAGGTTCTTCTCGATTACCCTTCTCCCCCCCCCCCTCCTTTTATGTAGCAGCTTAGAATAATTTAATCAAAAGAGGTTTTATGTATCTACTTACGGGCGTTCTCTGCGTGAAGGAGGACGACGACGTTGAAGAAGCAGCTTGTGTTCCCTTCGGTTCTGGCTACAAATTGTGAGTAATATTCTGTATACGTCGAACTTTCTTGGCCCTGAATAGGTGCGGTCGTGTATTCGACCAAGAGCAAAGCCTAGGCCTTGGCGGCCTTCAAAGCCAAGACTAACCGGTGTATACCGGCCGCCGACCCGACCGACTGACCATGTCCCTCCTACCTGACACGTCGAGCATTGCCAATGAAGCGTTCTACCAAGCAGCCGCGCAAGAAAATGAACCTCCAAGTGACTCAGGGCCTGCAAATGGCTTCTTGCCCATCACCACGACCGACACCAGCTCAGACAGGTCCAGTACATCGAGTGCCTTATGTTGCTCTGACTCTGAAATGCCACCAATAGAAAACAACTGGACAACGAGCAGCCGAAAAAGGTGCAAAAAATCGAGCATTGCATCAAGCGGGGACACAGTGATTAACACAACACCTAGCATGGACGCTCTCACAGTCGTGATAAAACCAGTAGACGGAGACCATCTCATAACAAAAGTGAACCCACTGAAGCTGCGTGAAAAACTTCAAGGTTTTGCCCCAGATGGAGTAACTGAAGTGCGACCGAACCCGAGACTGAATTTGTTAGCCGTTGACACCAGGAACATGGAGTCGACAAAGGCGCTGCTAACCATCACCTCTATTGGCGGGATCCCAGTGCGTGTGTACCAACCTCATTCAAAGGACTCAGCAGTGGGAGTCATTCATGGAGTCTCAAAAGATATCCCTGATGAAGAGCTACAGCAAGTTCTTTGCAGCATCGCACCCTTGAGAAGCAGTCGCCGACTAGGACAATCCGAAACTGTGAAACTGGTTTTCAACACCACTAGATCTCCTGAGTACGTCGTCCTCGGACATACCCGATTCAAGGTCCTACCTTTCATCGAGAAGCCCCTACAATGTCGCAAATGCTTCAATTTCGGGCATGTTGGAGGAGCGTGCACGAAACGGCAGCTATGCCCACGTTGTGGGGGCCCCCACAGTCGAGAAATCTGCGATGCAGACCATCCACAATGTGTGAACTGTGGAAACCACCACGAATCGACGTCCATAAGCTGCCCAGAATACAAGAAGGAAGAATCAATCCACAAGCTCAAGAACGAAGCTAAGATGGACTATTTATCTGCCAAAAAAGCAATCGGAACGGGCGTTTCCTCTGAAGAGACCAACCAGAGGCCGGGGCCGTCAAAGAGCATCACTCTCTCATCCGCTTCACCTGGGGCTACAAGCCATAGCACAGCTGTAAGAAAGCTTGACCAAAATCCTCGACGGGAAGCTCCAAAACCAACTGACTCCTATGCAGGTCGTTTGCACGACACCAGCGAGTTTCCACCACTGTCCACTCGTGCCCAGACTGATCCTGGAACCCCTCTTTCGGCTTCCTCGAGGCAGATATCTCAAACGACCGAGCGTTTTCAGAAGCCTGTCACACCAACCAAGGAAAAAAGGAATGCGAAGAAAACTCCGAGAACCCCGCCCAACCTGGTTCTACTTCATCCGCAGCGAAGTCGATAATTTCTTGTGTTGCCATTAAGATCCGAAGCTTTTTGTCAGCATTGTCGCTCCCGTGGTGTGAAGCAGCAATTTCAATCATCGATGCTATCCTGCCATTCATACTCCTATGGTGCTGATGAACCTGACATGCATACCCAGGCACAATACTCGTATAAAATGGTAACCGACATCGTCGCACCACGCACGGTTCTAGCACAATGATCAGTAATCCCCCGACCAGCAGCAAGATCACCAACAAAGCCATTGTCTGGCAGTGGAACTGCAGGGGCCTACGCAAGAAAAAGTATCATCTTGAACATCATATCCTGCAGGCAAAGACCAAACCAGATATCATACTCCTTCAGGAAACGAATGGCAACTATAAACTATCCGGGTACCAAAATTTCATACAGCCAAGCATCACCAAAAAATGTCGTGCCACGCGCGCCAGACCTAACCCCTTCCACCATCGGCCCCGGTCATGGTCGTCACATATGTGGCCAATCATATCCCTGCGATTCAGTTGGAAACAGAGCAGCACAACACCGAGAAACAAGAACATGTAGCCGTAGAATGTCAACTGGGCGCCACTAAAGCAGTTATTGTGAATACGTACTGGACACCCGGCGGCCGCACCGCGCATACTACGTGGATCAAGGAAATCAAGGATATGCACCCTCGCAAAGATATCCTCATAGCGGGTGACTTCAACAGCCCGAACGTCGCATGGGGATACTATCACACTTCTCCTAATGGTCGCAGGCTTGAAACCGCAACCTCTCAAAATCGACTGACCCTCCTCAACGATACCACCATTCCAACACGCGCAGGCAACAGCGTGGAAGCTGACACAAGCCCCGACCTCACGTGGCACGCCGGACCGAGCAAAACAGAATGGGAGAACACGCTCGAGGATCTAGGTAGCGACCATTATATTCTAGCTACAACCATTGAACTTCTTATGGCACGAAAGAGCTCTCCACGGGCCGGCACCGCCCATATTACCAAGTGGGATAATCTGCGGAGCCACCTCGAACAAACCGACGCCCCAGAAGATCCTGCGGAATGGGTGGAAAGAGTTATCATGACGCACCGCAAATTCACCAAACGCATAGCCAAATCCGAAGACCACCCATATATCGATCGTCATCTTCTTGACCTCTGGGACAAACGACAAAAGATGGTTAGGCGCTGGAAACGCAACAAAAAGAATAACCGCCTCAAGAAGGCTATCCAACTCATTACGGAAGAGGCGCAAATATACGCGCACGAATTGGCGACTCAAACTTGGCTACAAATGTGCGATGGTCTCAATGGACAACTCCATACGCCTCGCGTGTGGCAGATCCTACGCACACTATTGGGCCAAGGCAAGCCTCGACACAGCCTAGAAAAACTACAGCTCAGAACCAATAAGACCCCAGAGCAAATCGCCAAGGAATTGCAAGAACTATTATACCCAGTACAAAATAACCTCCCCAACCACCAGACTACCCAACGACGGAAACCGAGGATGAAGACACCGGCATCAACTCTCCATTTAGTAAAGAAGAATTGGCTACGGCCCTCCACAGCATTACGAGGAACACAACACCTGGGAAGGACGGCATCACATATACCATCATCAAGAATCTCCCCGAAAACTACCTCGACGCACTTCTTGATCAGATAAACCAAGCATGGACAACCGGCATCATCCCACCATCGTGGAAAGAAGCGATTATAATTCCCATCCCCAAACCCAGCAAGCCACCAGACCGCATCACCAACCTTAGGCCCATCTCACTCACCTCTTGCCTAAGCAAGCTGACAGAGAAGATGGTGCTACAACGCTTGGAGTGGCACTTAGAAGAGCACCACGTCTTTCATCACTCTATGACCGGATTCAGGCGGCATGTTTCTACACAGGACACAATGCTCCGAATACAGCACGACGTGCTCATTCAATCCAGCACCGCACAAACCAGAGTCGTCGCCGGCGTCGACATTCACAAGGCGTTCGACAATGTCATGCACCATGCGGTACTCCAAAAGCTAATTGACATCAAGCCAGGCAAACGCCTCTATAACTACGTTCGAAATTTCTTAACCGACAGAACGATAGAAATCAAGATTGACGACTATACCAGCCCCAAATTTCCCCTGCACGCCGGTGTCCCTCAAGGCTCGATACTCTCCCCAACCCTTTTCAATCTCGCATTGAAGGACCTGCCCACATTACTCGGCACTATCTCCGACCTCCACTTTGGGCTTTACGCCGACGACATCACTCTGTGGTGTCACCGCGGATCACTGGCAGAACAAGAAGCAACCATACAGCAGGGCCTCAATGTTATCCACGATTATGTACAAAGTATTGGACTCAGTTGCTCACCCGAAAAGTCGGAGTACGTAGTTATCCTAGATTCCAATACTAAAGATGCCGAGAAGACTAGGGACCTCATCCGTCTCGAACTCAACGGGGCAAGTATCCCACGGAGACAGCATATCAGGATCCTTGGGTTCTATCTGAGCCAAAACGGTAAAGCCGACCACTGGCTTAAATTAGTCACCAAACAGATCAATCAAATCATCCACATACTCGGGCGAATCACTCGCAAAAAGCGAGGCCTCCGCGAGCACGAACTCCGGAAAACCATCGAAGCCCTAATTACCTCCAGAGTGATGTATGCGGCGCCCTACATGCGCCTTACAAGGACGCAGCACAAACATTTAGAAACACAACTGCGCAAGGCAACACGACTTGCCCTTGGGGTGCCCCGTTTTGCACCGATCAAGAAATTACAAGAAACAGGCCTCTTTAACACCCTTGAGGAGCGCATCAGCTTCCACCACTCCGCCCAGTACCAGCGCCTCCAAACATCCACACAGGGCAGGAACATCCTCAGAAGTCTTCATTTCGACATATCCAACATGCCGGACATCCCGCCACTGGAACCACCATGGGACAGTGTGCCAAGAATAGAGATCAGGCCAATACCAAAGAACATGCACCGCATCGAGAACAAGGCCCGGCGGGACCACCGCACATTCCACCTTTCACATCACACTACCACCACATACTACTACACGGACGCCAGCTACAACAACGAGACAAAACTAGGCAACACAGCTGTTGTTGGCCCAGAATTCAAGAAGGCCCATCACCACTCCAACGCCCCTACGTCAACATCACTTGAGATCCAGGCCATCGCAGAAGCCATCCAGCAGCACAATGGTACCGACAACATCACCATACGCACAGATAGTCAAAGCGCCATACGCCACTTCAGTCAGAACACGCTACCGGTTCACATCAGAGCTGTACTAGTCAAGCATATGTACGAACACCCCAAACTCCACGTTTTCCTAGAGTGGATACCAGGTCACCAAGGGATCGAAGGGAACGCTCTAGCCCACGAGCTCGCCCGCGACCATGCCCCCTGGGCCCTCCGACTCCCTGGCCGCAGGACTACGACCCGTACGATCATAGAAAGATCCTACACAAGGAGCGCACCCGTGCACTTAAAGAACTCAGGCATAATAACACATCACTAAGATCTCCATCGCGTATGCTCAACAGAGAGGATGCCACCATCATACGTAGAGCACAAACCGGCACGCTCCTTACGCTACACCACAAGCACCATATCTCAGGAGCGCCAGGTACGCCCAGATGCAGAAGTTGTGGAGGCTACCCGAACAATGAGCACCAATTATGGGCTTGCACAGGCGTCATACCAGCCAGAAA
>JAZHYW010003058.1:0-10883 GCA_037355805.1 Ixodes ricinus
AGCAGACATTATTTTCCACGTGCCGCAGTTGCTACCTGCCAGCGTCCCTCGTTAATTTATTATTCCATCACATTTGTGTTCACAATCATTTCATAATTTTCTACTTATATATATTCAATTTGTTATAATGCATTAAAGAAGATATATTTATATATCTGTGATCTTTATTTCGAGCTCGTGGGTCCGAGGCTACTCCCTTTGGCTGTAAAGGAAGCTTGGCGAGCTCCGTTTAACACAGGTGCTCCCTTAACGAAAGAGACCTTGAAGCGCAGTGTGATTACGATCTCCAGCGCCTTTTACTACAAGTACCAACGCCAAAGGTAACATTGCTATGCCGTGTGATTTGGGTGCAAAACTCTTTGATAAAGGCGTTTTCTACAAGAATCGAGAACCACTGCTGGGGAAACGCGAAAGACACGCGCCACGAGCTGGGTGCTCCGCCGACATTCGCTTCTAAGGCCCACTCATTTCAGTGCTTCTCTGCCATTTGCTTCCAAGGGCCGCTCGAGGCACGGGCCTTGAGTACCACAAACTACTGCTAGCGGCGCATGCCAAAAGCGCGAGCTATTTGCTTTGTATGAAGCCTCGGCGACTGCACGAGCGCTCTTGCAGCGTTGCACGAGCGCTCGTGCAGCGTGTGCGCCAGTCAAGGCAGTCAAGTCTACCCGCTCGCGCCTGCAGAGCCTTCGAAGTTAGTCCGTGCTAAGGTAACACGAAGTATACTCGCAAGACCAACACAGACATTGTGGGGCTTTAAAGGGGTACGGAAACCAAATGTTTGGACTTAGTTCTTTGTTTAGATGTGGTCTATGTTGGGCCGCCACCCCAGAAACTAGCTAAGACTAGTGCTTCTGGGCTGCCGGCAGAAACGTCAAGAAATCTAATTTTAGAACGAAATACAAATTTCAAAATTGCGTCTGTTGACGGTCTGTGAAGCTCCGTTAAAATGCCGCCACGTCATCGGCCTCTAAGAAGCAGCGCCAGTTCGCGGCAGTATGGCTCGTTCGTGGAGTTACTTGGTCCTGAATGTTCCTTGGCGGAGAACGATAACGCTTTAAGAGCGTTTCGAAGGGCTGGAGAAGAGCTTTGCCTGCCACAAATCTATCAGGCCATGATAGGTACAAGAAACCACAAAATAGTTTATTTATTCTTGTTCTGACGCCCAGCACTCGACCCACGTATTCGAACGTTACTTCAGCGTTCAGCTGGAGCTTGTGTCCAATCGGTGAAGCCGAACGAGGACGCCGCATTCATTGATATCTGACTTGATCTTTCTCGACTGAGCTCGGGGAGGACATTGGGCGCGAGCCGTGCCCAACCTTTGCACCTCTCTCGATCAAGAAAGATGAAGTAAAAAATTTAGTGCGCATACCTTGCTTTGGTAAACACAGCACTCTGGAGGAAACTAGGTGACTACATGTCTGTCTGTCTCAGGGTGAAGACATCCATTGTTGCACTGAATGTTCAGCGCGTGACGCCTTCGCGCACTCGGTGCGTGACTTGGGCGCTAAAATGGCGTCTCTGTATTAGCCAAAGCTACGCGCTCGAGCTGATTGACACCGGATTGCGCGTACTTCAAAATGCATAAAAACGATTGGGCGTAAAAATGGCTGAGATGTCACCACTCAAGCAAAGGCGCGTGTTATGGCGCACCGTGCATTCACGAGGGCGCCTATCAAACCATTTAGCCGTCTTGGACGCTGGGCAGCTATTTAGTTGCCTCGCCTCAGACACGATCACGTGGTCGTGTCGCCGCGGGGTCGATCGGGATCTCGAATTCGGCTCCCGACGGGCCGCTTTCTCTCCTAGCCACTGGAGGGCGCTGCAGACGCCCCCATGGCGGGCGAGGAGAAAACCTCCTCGCCCATCGGTCGATATTGTCGGGTAACCGGGAGGCAAGAGTCTCTTAGGATTCCGGCCGGCGCTCAAGAAAGGCGAGTGCTAGCAACTGCTCTCGGGCAATAGCGGGACACGAGGCCTAGAGGCCCTCTTGTGTTAAGCTTTGGGCTTAACGTACGTTTGTAAATATTTGAGTAATGTCGCGTGTGTTTGTAGTATAGATTGAGTGTTTTGTAGCGTTGTGTTTTTATGTACCAATAAACGGGGAGCGGAATCCCGCTCCCGTGAAAGAACCAGGCTGGACTCTGGTTGTTGACGGACCACGTGGGGAACGGCGTATCGGCGGCGGTACGCGAATTCCCACAAATGGCGCATCAACGTTGGGGCAGGCGAGCCGTAATTACGGTCGCAACGTCCGTCGACGACACTGCGTGAAAGTTTACGCGGTGCGGTCCCCTGCACTCTAAGAAAAGTGAGCACCCCCCTCGTCATCATGCGTTTTGACGGCTGTAACGACCCCACAGGCTTACTTAACGACCCACTGGGCTCGAGCCATTGAGCGTTAGCACCCTGTTGGCAGGTGACAAGCATGGGGTAGTCACGTTTTATAAACTCTTGAATTGAACATTCAAGTGCATGCCGTTGTTCAATAGTAAAAGCCACTTTAAAAATCTCAAAAAGTACTTGAAACTTGTTTTCTTTGTGCGTCGGTTACCATTTATTCAAATTTGAACCGGTCGAAACAGGCGTGTGGCTCAGTTCGCCTAAACTGGCAGAAAACAAACAATGCCAAAGAGTACAGGCAACATTGGTACGCACCTACTAAAACCCGAGGCAGATAAAAAGTATCGCGGTTGTCCTTTTTGCTTCCGTCGCGGGTTTTACCATGTACAGCAGTAAACAGCTGGCCGCTGGCGTCGTGCTCGAGAAATTTAACCAAATCTAAAGAAATGCACAGGAAGCTACGCACAGGCGTGAGTTGACTTCAATGTTCTCCGGACGAGATACTCTTGTCGTCTTTTATTGTGCGGTTCAGTAAAGAGCGTGCTCTCATTAAAGATGTGATCGGTCAGTTCAGCGTGCAGATCAGTTGCAAATGGCCTTCTTGGTTCCGCCGAACTTGCACGCCTGTCATACCCAATTTTTTTGCTTTCAAGTGCAGTGAAGTATGAAGTATTGGACACCACGACTGAGGCTGGACAGGACGAACGTACACAGATATATGGGATCATGTCCGTGTATTTCAGTATTTCTCTGTCTCGGGATATATGACTCGCCTTCACTGGCTCATTTGGCACATTTCATCGAGCAACTCGATAAAAAAATGCTTCAAACAAAAAGCGAGGGCGAAGGCTCTCATCGACCTGCATGCCATCGACGAGCACGCGCGGTACGTGGTCGCGGCCGAATGTCAACGGAACGCCTTCGCAGCGGTTGTCATTGAGGCGTCGACCGGCACCACGAGGACGGCAGCGAGCGTGAGAAGCGCTGGAGCGGAACAAGCGGAGGAGGTGGCCATCGCCCTGGCCATCGCCGACGCAGACTGCCACACGTTGCTGTGTGACTCGAGACAGGCGGTGCGAAAGTTCACCAAAGGCCAAATCTGCCGGGAGACCGAGCCAGTATTGCGAGCGGTCAAACTGCAAGACAGAAAAGTGAGAATCAAGTGGTTCCCGGCGCACGCGGGCGACGCGTCGGAACGCAATGACAACCACAACGAGACGGCACACGCAGCGGCGCGAGCGCTAACCAACCGCGCCCCGGCCAGCCCCGGCGACAGACCGTCCGACGTGGTTGGAAGGTTGGAAGCTTGAGCAGAAACAATTGTGGCGAAAAGAAGAAAACTGAAACAACGCTTCGGTGTAGCTTCGGGGAGGACCGGCGGACGGGCTTCGCTAGAATCACGTGCGCGTGCTCAGTGTGCTCAACTTTTACTCAACCGCCGCTGAAGTCATTCGGATATGTAAAAAGAGAAAAGAAAATGCATCAGCGTGTTCAGAAAGCTGTGATTGCAGAAATTGGTTTCGATAACTAATACAATTAATAAAACAGGCTTCTGTATACTTGAAGTGTAGGCTAGCGAGAAAACGAAACTGATCAAAACGTGACGTGTAGCGACTATTCAACTTTATTTATAACCTGCAGTTCACTTTTGGAATGGATTACATTAGAGATACGAGCCCTTTCCTGAGGGCAGTAGAGGAAAATATTATATACGGGTAAATCTTGCACAGTCTTTTCGTATTTATGCAAAATATGACAGTGGTCACCATCCTAATCGGTCACAGAAAATACAGCAGTATATAAGCTGGTGGTGTCGACCAGTAGTGTGTATAGAAATGCAGTGTCGATATCTCATGTTGTACCCTGTGCTGTTTGTGAACGCGTCCATGTATGAAATGCTATGGTGTCTGTATGTCGCGCATGTGTGAAGCGTGGTGTGGTTTGTGTATATACATGGATATCTGGCGAGGCGCTTAAAAAAACAATTGGTTTCTTCTTTTTTTACTTTAAGCGCTGTCCGTTAGGTGGCGCGTGTCGCCAACCAATTCAAGGAGTCGCGCGTTTATGTGTCTACTTATTTGAGTGGAAAACATGGAGGCGTTCCATGGCTCCACGGAGCAGCCGCCTCGCCCTACGGAGGGTTCGGTTCTCGGCCTCTCGTCCCAGTGGGATCAGTCCCATAGCCAGTTGAATGGGTGTTCTGTGCGGTGAATAGCGCCAAGTGCGTGCTCAGACGCGGTGAGGATTACCAGGGACTTGAAAGTGGATAACGAATGCTAACAGGTGAGCAGGAGCGTTGAACGATCGGAACCTACGCCGCTTGAATCGGTGATGCTTCGCCTCGCCGTTGTCAGCCGAAAACGCCGGATCACTTGCGGCAAGCACAGCAAGCAGATGCTTTGTTCAATAAAGACATCATTCCATTTATCGCTATACGATTCCTTCTTTGAATGTTTTCTGGCCGCGAAGTAAATGCAGCCGGTCGCGCGAAAGCAGTCGCAGACAAACCCCCGCGAATGCCCCCCCCCCCCCTCACACAACGTCGCCCCTACCCGTAATAGGTGCGGTGTCGGTGCTTCGAGGCGCGTTTTGGAGTGATTTAGCACGCACGGAAGGCAGCGAACGGGCGTACGCACTTGAGAATCGTATTTTAGCAAAAAGCAGTCCAGCTCGCTAGGCCTTACTCGTATTGCTCCACTGTCGCTTGCCAGCCGCCATGTTTCTTTTGGGGGTGCTCGCCGTGAGCACCTGTTGATTGCGTGCCGTGTAACTACCCATGGGGTCGTTAGTATAACTAAGTGGGGGTAGCGATATCTGTGACGGCTTCTTACTACCCCAAAGGTCGTACCCTACGACTATCCTTTTGTTGAGAGTGTGGTTGGCGGGTCTATACCGCGGCACTGCGAAGGTGAGAAGGGTACGTCCAAACAAGTGTTCTAGATGGCCACGGGTAATTTCGCCCTCACAGATTTAATGTTTTTGGCCGATGTCGCGACGTTGACGGGGCTGGCGGAGCGGAACTCCGCGGCGATGACCGCAGCGCTGAGTCCGGACACGCCGACGGTGTCGCCGGTGGTGTCTATGCCGCAAAGCACGGAGATGTCCCGTGAATCCACGGCGTTGGTTGCGGCGTTCGCGCACGCCTTACAGAGCATGCAGAGGGAAACGCCGGAAAACCTCATCTGTATTCCGGTGCCCGAGTACAGCGGACACAGCGATCGAGCTATGAGCGCGACCGACTTCTTGCTGGCAATCCAGCGATATCGGAAGGCTAGCGGCTTGACCGAGAAGGAGACGCTAGGGCAGGGTTTTGCCGGTGGTTCTCGTAGGCCCGGCGGCCACGTGGCATCGCCTTGTGGGCGAGTCAGCCGGAACACTCGACGAGTTCACGGCCCTCTTCCGACAAGAATTCTTGCCGGAAGACTACCTGCCAAGAATGCGCAGGGAACTGGAGGAAAGAACGCAGGCTCCCGCTGAGCCCTTCGCCGAGTACCTGCGGGCGATGCAGGAACTCCTGCAGATCGCCGATCCGAATGCTACGGACCAGGAGCAGGTCGAGCGGGTGGTGAGGCAGGCGCATCCCACCTTTTCGCGGTATCTGCGGGGCGCCCATTCGGAAGTCTGAGTGAGCTCGCACATGAGGCCTCGCAGGGTTCAGGCCGACATACTGGCGGAGCGCAGGTACCACCTTTCCCCAGCACCGACCGACACGCTTGAACCCCGATGCGCTTGGCACGGGCCGGTGCCACGTGGGTATCGATGGGGGAGGCCGCAATGGCGGCGGCCAGCGGTGAGCCCAGCGGAATTCCCTGGGAGCTCACGGACGACGCCTTGGAGCCAGGATCACTCCTAGGAAGGAGCGCGGCCGTCCATGCGACGGAATTCCGGCCGACTGGCGCACCACGGATCGCCGCAGCACAGGAGCAGACTGCCGCCGACCCGCTGCCACAAAGGGGTGAGCGCATCGGACGTCCCACTGGGGAGAATTCTATCCCAGGTTGGCGAGGCCGTTGCTTTCGGTGCCACGAAATCGGGCACTATAGGCGTGACTGCACAAGGGAGATTTCGGGAAACGGAGGAGGCCGCCGATAAAGTTATCGGCGGCGAAACAGACCAACGAGCGGGTCCCCGACATCCCATCGACGGTGTGCGTGCCAACGGCGTATCGAGTCGGGACAGCGACACGCACCGCGGCCCCATTTATTTCTCTGACAGTGGCGGGAAAGGACTTCGCAGCCCTTCTGGATAGCGGGGCTAGTGCGTCGCTAATTGGGGACGAGGTCCTCAGGCATCTCCAACAGAAGTCCGTTCGGGTGAGGCATGGGGAGACCACTTTCCAGTTGGCTTGTGGGTCGACGACATCGAGGGGAGCAGTGCGTCTCGTGGTACGTTGGAATCAACGCGCGCAGAGACAGCGGTTCGTCCATTTGGCCGGGCTGACGGTGCCTATCATTCTTGGACGGGATTTCCTGGCCAACACCGGCATCATCATTGACGTGGCAAGTGGCGGGTACCGAGAGGGGCACAGGCGCCCCTTTTCAAGTTTCCGAGAAAGTTCTACGGGGACCATGGCGGCAGCGCTGGGAAAAGCGACAGAACAGGAAAGAACTCGACCGCGACGACGCCATGAGCCACCCAACACCAAGCTCCGTCGCGCACTGTGACGCAATGGGCCAACCCGTTGGCCAATGCCAATGGACTGTCCCGACCAGAGCGAGAGCGTTGGCGGCTTTGCTGCACAACTTTGACGAAATGTTCACCGAACAGCCGGGCTGCACCAAGCAGGTGCAACATCGCATTGAAATCTGGGGACGCGCGCGCTTGGGAGTCCAATCCGCGTCCTGTGAGCCTGGCCAAGCGAAAAGCGATAGATGCCGCCGTCGATGAGCTCTTGGAGTCAGGAATCATTCGCCGGTCATCAGGACCTCTGGGGATTCCCGGTGGTTTTGGTGCCAAAGAAAAACGGAACATCGAGACTCTGCGTCGATTATCGGCGCTTGAACGCGGTGACCGTAAAGATGCGTATCCGTTTCCGAGCATCGAAGAAATCATCTCGAATCTGGGGACAGCGAACTATTTCACTACCCTCGACGCAAGCAAAGGCTACCTCCAAGTGGAGATGAGCCCGGGCGACGAAAGCAAAACTGCATTCGTGTGTCACCGAGGCCTGTTCGAGTTCACTCGGTGCCGTTCGGATTAACAGGTGCACCGATGACATTTCAGCGGTTGATCTGATGGGGTGCCTCGGAGATGCCAAATGGCAGCACGCGCTCGCGTACCTGGACGACATCATTGTGTACTCGGAAACTTTCGAGGACCACCTTCGTCACCTCGAGGACGTGTTGCGCAAACTGCGGATCGCCGGCCTCACACTAAAGCCAACTAAAGCCCAAGTTGGAGCTTCTGAGATCAGCTTGTTGGAGATTCCGGATCGAGAGAGGAAAAGTTTCCCCCGACGCGGACAAGTTGCAGGCGATCTTGGAGTTCCCAGTTCCTACCGATGTTGGGGAGTGCGCCGATTTCTCGGCATGATAGGATACTACCGAGCCTACATCCCGAACTGCGCAGCCATGCAGGCACCCCTCACGCAATTGCTGAGGAAAGCGGCTCCCTGGAGCTGGGAGGCGCCACAGGAGGAGGCGTTCCTCCAGCTGACCGAGGCATTGGCGCGTACAGCATCCCTCAAACTACCAGACCTGAATAGGCTCTTCACGATCCAGACGGACGCAAGCGACCAGGGTCTCGGCGCGGTACTCTTGCAGGAGGCAGAGGAGAGATCCGACCGGTGGCATTTGCCAGCCGGGCGTTGAACCCGGCGGAGAAGAACTACACGGTGAGCGAGCGCGAATGCCCGCCATCATTTTCGCTTCAAGAAGTTCGATCATTATGTCGAGGGGACGGAATTCACGATCGAGACGTGACCATATGGCTCCTCGGCGTGGCTCTCCGAACTGGTCGGGTGAACCCGCCGAAGACTGGCGCGGTGGGCCTTGAAGGCACTGCGTAGAAGCGCCGAATGGTACTGCAGCCCGGCTACCGGAGGCGCGACAGATGCGGTAGCGCCGACGCGGCTCTTCCCGCGCCCGTGGATCCCTACCGAGCGAGGCAGCAGACTACGGAGGCGGTGCCAATCCGCCGGGAGAGGGGAAATCCCGCTCAGCGCCTCCGCTCCCCACTGTGGCAGGACGTCGCGCAGCTGGCTGAGGCGATGACCTCGCTGGGACGCGTGCCCAACCGAACGGAACTGTTCGAAGCAGCAGCAGAGCCGATGCGTTTTGTCGCGCTATCTTCGACCGGCCCAGGCAAGAGATGGATCCTGGACCAGACAGGCGAAAAGACGCTCCGGCAACCCCGAGAGCGCCGAGAGCTGGCCACCGCCCAGGAGTCTGACATTGAAGCAGGTGAGCCGGAGCCCTACGCGATCGCATGGGGACGGCGGCCTTGCTGCGCCATTTCCGGAAGAGAGCGATTCAAGCGAGTTCGCTCAACACTCGTGATTCCCCGCGATCTCAGAGTGCAGCGCTGCGTCATCTAAGCCACGACGCGGACGGTCACGGCAGTGCACCGAAGTCGTGGCATAAGCTGCTGCGCCGTTTCGCTACCTGGCCGGGCATGAAGGGGCAGCTTGCGCCAGTTATGTCCGGAGCTGCAGCCGTGCCAAGAGCGCAAGCCACTGGTGGGGCAGACCACCCGGCCTGCTTCCCGGAGTCTGATCGTGAGTACGCGCGGCCACGGGAGATCGCGGCCTGCGGCTTTGATGGGACCCTCGCCGCGGTCAAGCGGAGGCTATCAACATGCGTTGGTAGTAACCTGCCACTTCACCGGATTCGTCGAGATGTTTCCTAATGCGGAAGGTGACAGCCAGCGGAGTCCTGAGCAGGCTGTCCGAGGTCTGGTGCCGCATACGGGTTCCCCGAGAGACCGGTGAGTGACAATGCCTCGAGAGATTGCGCCCGAAAGTTTTCGCGGCAGCCTGTCAGGCCCTCGGGGATTAAGCATTGTAAGACTTCCCGTGCTGCCATCCCCATGCCAGCTGTAGACCGGAGCGGCGGGAACCGCGACATTAAGCCGCCGCTCGGGGCGTATGCTCGTAAGCAAAGCGGACTGGGATCTGCACTTGGATTCGATTTCGTTTGCATTGCCAGGTCCGGTCCCCGTCCGCAGCACTGGGTTCACGCCCGCGCTGCTGAACTTCGGCAGGAGAACTCTCTACGCCGACCGATGCGGTTCTTCGCCCGCGACCGAGCGTCGGCGAGATGCGCTGCCCTCGCACGAGGATTTCTCGCGACGCGTACAAGAGAGCGACTGTCGCGGGCGCTGGACGCCGCTCGCGTGGAAACAGGGCTCGCGCGCGCGCGGAGCAGAAGAACACCTACGACAAAGTTACGCACCGCGATGCGCAGTTCGAGGTGGGCGACACCGTTCTTCGGCGAAGTCACGTTCAGAGCGATGCGAGCAAGTTCTTCTCGGCGGCGTTGGCCCCCAAGTGGGTTGGCCCCTTCGTCAATCGATTCCAAGAGGTCCCGACCGACATACACGCTGAGGGACCAGAATTCTGATCTCCTGTCCGCGGGACAGTTCACTATCGGCGAACTGAAACCCTTTTTCCCCAGGGAAGGGGATGAGCCGGGTCAAGCGGCCGCAAAGGGGCATTCGCGGGCACCAACGATCTCAGGATTTCCTGGGACCACCGCGGCACAGCTACAACACGCGTAGCCGGAGGCAACCCGATGGGATCGGAACCCGCAGAGTGCGTGGCCCGGCAAAGGGGGAAGAGAGGGTGAACGATCCGAAATCGAGGCGTTCCCGGCATTGTTTTTTTTTCTTTTTCCTTTTTCTTTCTGTGGATGGGGGAGGGGGTGCCCGGAACCCCAGTGTTTTTCTTTGTTTTGTTTTTGTCTTCAATGTTTTTATTTTTTGCGCACGGCGTTCGGCTGGCAAACTGTCATCGGTCCCTGCGGCTGCTGCCTCGAGACGCAACTTGGTGTGCACCGAATGGTCCCCTCCCTGAGAGACGCACGAAAAGGATGAGTCGCCGCTTGGACAAACACCAGCCTGGGCTGAACTCCTCGTCTTCGGGCAGCGTATTCCCCGGCCGGACCCGACAGCCCGGGAGCCTTGGCACGTCCGCGACGTCACGCAAGACGCCGGGTGCTCAGTGCTCAGTGAAGTTGACCGCCAGCCCGCATCGTTCCGGAGGGCTGTCGCGGCTGGGTCACAACCACTCCATGGGGGGCGCAGTCTCATGCGTGGCCAGGCACACTGTCCAAGGACCCCGTTGCCCCGGAGGCCGCCGCCAAGACCGAAGTCGACACAGTCTACTGTGAGGCGGGCGGTGGCCGCGAACCCCAGGGCCTCAGGCGAACTGATGGACTCCCAGTGAGGACGACCCATGTAATTACAGTGGTGGGTGTGTGGGGGGGCGCTCAGGCCAAACAAAGCGATGGTGTTCCTGATAGCCTAGCCGTACGTCTGAATCCCGGCGTACTTCGATTTTTAGAGAGGTATATGGCGCACCGTGCATCCACGAGGGCGCCAGT
>JAZHYW010003059.1:0-33027 GCA_037355805.1 Ixodes ricinus
AAGTCAACAAACTATGTATGAAAAAAAATACACTAGATGGGATGACTGATTTGGGAAACCCATTATCCCTTCTCACAATAACACTATATCACGACCTAATCATTTCATGATCCAAGCTCACATATGAGTATTTTTGATATCGTCAAACCTCACGTCTCAAGTGTTTCTATATATAGATCAAGATATAGCTACAAAAGCAAATATATATATATATATATATATATATATATATATATATATATATATATATATATATATATATATATATATATATATAACACTACTCGTCGCAGGTAGGCAATGCTGTTGCGAATCTTACCATTTTTGTTTTGCAGTTTTAGTTTTCTAGAGAAGATTTTTTGTGTCATCTGCGCTTGCATGCCAGGAATTTTGTCACACTTTATAATGATAGTTTTCAATTAACATTGAAAATTATGCATTGCCATGCTAAGAAGAATGTGGAATATATGAAATGCATCGTCAAAGAAGGTATCAAAAACTGGATTATAAACCCAGTTTTGATGACGATTAAATTTGAGGCATTATCATTACATTGGAGCTTAACTGGTTAAGGCGAGCGTGTTGTGATTATGAATACTTAAAATAGAAGGAATAAAAACACAAAAGACTTCCACAGACAACCACAGTCTCATTTAGCAACGACAAATCTTTATTTCCGGCCACGAAAAATTTACGCGTTGACCAGAACGGGGAGTGCTGAAGAAGATTAGGTTACAATCGAGAGCGCCGATAAGGATTGAGTCACCGTACTGTGAATGCCCAAGTTTATATTTTTATTTTTCCAGTTCTGGCCGGATAAATTCAATTTCACGCCTTGTCAAGTGCTAACAATGCAGATGAGACGTTCTCTTTTGCTTTTTCGATAAAGAATGGTTCGATGATTTCACGTCCGAATCGCTGATGATGCGTTTCCAGGATCTTTGTGCTGCCGTTGTTGGTTGCACACCGGAAACACTTCTTCGCATGAGCAGCAATGGGATGTGTGGAATGATTGGCTTTTGATGTTGCCTAATTTTGATGCGCTCGTAGACGGTCGTTTACGCATCAGTCAGTTTGCCCAGTGTATTAAGGAGCAGCCGAATACACCTTCTCAGTCGCACGCTGTCTGAAGTGGGATTGGTGTTTTTTCTCGCGCTATCGTTTCCGAGTGAGTGTGCTGGCAAAAATCACCTGGCTCTTTTTCTTCAGAGACACATATATCCTCCATATCTACTTCTCCAGCCCTTCCGTATCTGAAATTCAAAAGAGCTGCCATCCTGCCGCATCATGTTTCCGCACTTGAAGTTGGCACTTTTTGTTTGATTGGCCATAGAAGACATGTATTATAACCTGGACATCCCGTACCTCCTAAGCTGTGTTGAAGAGGCAGTCACTGGAACACGGACAATCCGATTTAAAAACTCCTCCGGAGTACCACATTCAGGATCCATTATACTTCTTCAGTTATACCTCAAATCTACGATGACTGAACATAAAGGAAAGATCTGACTTCATAAATCCAGTGTTTGCATAGCGTCGTGCCTTGCGCGAGTACTAAGTGAGATCTATTTGTCGTACGATCGCCGTCGAGGCAAACCTAAAGGACACAGCACCCCAGTGTGATGTCTTTCGCTACGCAGACGACAATCTCGTCGCTCACCCTGAAACTATAAAAGTGGAAGCCATTATCTCTTCTTTTTATCAAGCAAGAGGTAATCTCAGGTTCAAGAAGGCGGACCCATCTTCGGAAGGCCTGCAATTTTTGGACCTGTGACTGACAGACACGACGCAAGATGTTTGTTCGACTTTTCAACAGCGCTCATAAAAGCCGGTTCTTCTGTTTAAAAGTGCCCACTCCAAGTCGAGTTAAACTGAGCGTGATCGAGGCCCAACTCATCTCGGCAAAATGTAAATAATGTCCGCATCCAGCAACCGAATGCATCAACACCCAAGCTCAGCGGCTTCCGAGCTCAGGATATCCAGTAGAACGGATCGCCTTCTGTTTTCACCAACTCATCACATCAATAACTACCGGGAGCCCTCTTCCTGCGCGACAAAGAATCACCGGCATCCCATACTTTCACAACGCATCCCACCGAATCCGATCAATCCCTACCCGCTTTAACACGAAAGTCGTCTTCTCCTGCAGATTCAAACTGGCGAACATGTGCACAGTCTAAATAAAAGGGTGCGGCCATTACACCCCTTGTCACATATACGCAACCCCAAAATTTCAGTTCGACGTACAGCGCACTGACGTCAAACTGACGGCCCCAACTTTTACGAGAGGCTTTATGACGGTGCGAGATAACACATTAAAGAGCTGAAGTAAGTATAAAAAACTTTAAATGGAAAATCACAGGTTTTGCAGTAGGGCCACGAAAACCGCAATATCTTGTTTTGCAGTGAGTCACACGTACAATCAGATATTTCATTAAGTTGTACAACTCGGCTTTCAAGCCGCTCGTGAAATTTGTTAGCGTCGGTTTAATGTCAGTGCGCTGTACGTCCAACTGAAGTTTTGGGGTATCGTGTACGTGACAAGGGGTGTGCGAATATACCCTTTTCTTTAGTGTGCAGTATGATCAACCGAAAGGAGACTAAGCGGCCATGCGAGAAAAAAACACCACACCCACTTCAGAGTGTGTGCGACCAAGAAGGTGTATTAGGTGCCCCTAAATAACCTGGCCAAACTGACAGATACGTAAACGACCGTCTTCGAGAGCATCAAAACCGGGAGGCTTAGGGAACCTTTTTTTGCACATCCGATACGGTACGATAAGTCCTCCGGTACGAACAGCGGATGCGCTACCACAGAAGACTTGCATATGCGCACTTCGTACCGGAAGGTCCATCGTACCGTACCGAATGTGCAAAAACGGTTCGCTAAAGCTCCCTAATAAGGCAACATAAAAATCCGATCATCCCACACATCCAATCGCTGCTCATGCGAAGAAGTGTTTTGGGTGCTCACCGAACTTCAGCAGCACCAAGGTCCTGGGAACGCATCGTCAGCGATTCAAACGCAAAATCATCGAAACATTTTTCATCAAAAAAGCAAAAACAGAACGCCTCCTCTGCATCGCTAGCCCTAACAAGACGTGAAATCAAACTTATCATGACAGCGACTGGAAAAAAATATTATAAACTTGGGAATTAAAAACAGCGCGAAAAGACGAGGACCAGACAAAGAAGTAACACGGACGCAGCGCTGACTTACAGCTGAGTTTATTGATCGCAAAATCGCAATATATACTTGCGTTGTCATTGCGATCTGAAAAAAGTTTAAACCTTTTTAAGGCTTAAACTGGTTCGCGCTTGGTGAAACCGGCAACCGAACCGTAATTTCAAAAGCATCACTCAACCAGAACCGAACCGGAAAAAATTCAATGCCACTGAATCCGAATCGAACAGATAAAGTGACCGGTTGGACTCCCTGCTTTTAACCCAGCCGTTCTTCTATAATGCTTCGTGGAACACAAATGAAGAATGTGGATTTAATATTTTAAGAAATCGCAAGAATCGTACAGCAACCGTAAAAGTTTGTTTTAAGGCAGGTTCTAAAATAGGCTGCTACACTCCCTTGTGCTTGCGCCGTATACCGATTGCACTTTGTCAGCGGTGTTTTGTTCTTGCCGCAGTGCGCGGAGATTCGGTGCAGGTATACTCGGCACCGCTTCTAGCAGCGCACAGCGGAGCTGTTGTGAAAATGCTCGAAGCAGAGAGCAAGTTGGCTTCTTCTTTCGCCACGCACGAACTAGACACATTCTTAAGGCCTGATATAACAAACAACACGCCAACCATGTATCTGTGGATGGTATACGGTCCGTTTGCGATGAAAATGGCTGCTTTTAATCTTCGGCGCCTGTTGCCACTAGCAAGCATTGAAAGCTTAATCGCAGGATCGATGTCTGCAGTGACACCAAGTGTCACGAAGAGCGTGTGCGGCCACCCTTCGGCTTAGTAAAATGAATGCTTTGAGAAAGCTTTTGCACACTTTTGCAGTCCTCTCCGCGTTTGACAACGTTACCAGCTGTATGCATGCTTTATTACAGTACCACAATGTGGCTGTCAATTGCCATTTTTTCCATTTAGAAATTAAAGGAATGAAATTGTGGTGTTCAGCCCTTCCAAGAGTGGGAATGGGACCAGTGGTTTTCCTTCCGAGGAGTTGAAAGAAATGGAATTGTTGGAAGGTCTAATTCACCCGGAATGGAATCGGAATGGAATGGGGGTAGCCATTCCGCAACACTGCGCCCTATTGCTAAAGAAGATAATTGCGGAACTTGCTCATTCAGTAGAGCGCAACTCCTGATGGCGTCACGCCGTGGTTTTATTGGCCACCACACGCGGCGGTATAGGTCGGGAGATAGTCAGGCTTTAAGATTGCACAGTGGAATTGCGGTATTCAGGAGGAAATTCACGTGTTTCCTCTAATTGTGGTGAGATAAACGAAATAAAGAAACGCCCTGAAGTTTCGAGTATCGTTGAAAGCTTTGCCCTTTTAAAGAACGTGTTTGCTGCTCTTTTCTTTCTATTTGACGAAATTTTGCGCGAGTATTTCAGACCGAAAGTGCGATGATCAAAAAGACCAAACATACGTCAATGAGAATGAAAATAAATGTTTCGAAACATTGTGGCCAGGTTTTATAGAGACCAGACACCGGAAAAACTGGACGCGAAGACATCAAAACTTGCTATGCTTCGTTTCACCTTAGGTATAGAAGCAGCCAACACTACGAGCTGATGCAGCCACTCAAACAGTATCAAAAGTGCAAGTCACCGGGCCTTCCTCGTACATGAATGGTTTCGCGATTATAAAATACGTACATACATGACGAACACTATGACGTTACGCCTTTAGCGCTGTCTGATTGGTCCTGTCAGCTCGGAGCGGCGGGAGCGTCTGGACTCAAGGTGAAAGGTATTATAGGAACTGTAAGTATCGGCTAAGCCACATGAAGAAAAAATCACGAGCATTTTACAGTGACAGACAAGCCGTACGGAAGATAACAAGGCATAATCTACGGAGTATGCAAGACGGTTTGGTCGATGCCACATACCGCCGCTTTTCTTTAGATGTTATAACTATAATATAGTTTTGAGAACACACGATGTAATATAAGAACGATTTGATAAAGGAAAGATATGATATTAAATCAAAGTACTCGGTGTATGCACTTTTTCGAAAATATTACCAGAGACCACGATGAAGCTTCTAAATTAAACTCAACTTCTGTATTGTGCATTATTCATTTCAGCATAACGGTTGCCCAAACGGCGACAATTCCGGCGAACAGTACTGAAGCGACGATGTGGCAGTTCATCTTTAAAGGGCATGGCGATGAAACAGTGGAATCGTTGGTTTTAAGGGTTCTTTTTTTACCTTTAGTTCGGTTGCGCTCGGAGCTATTCATCTGTCAAAAACCACCACACGTGTCTGATTTATACGCAGTGCAGGTGGTATCTTGCGTATGCATTTTAGTTGCCTATGTAACGTCATCGAAAGTATCGTTCCCGTTCTGTGTCGTTAGTAAAGAAACCGGCAACTTTACTGCCGGCGACAAAGAAACAAATCTATAGCGTTACCGCGCGGGAATTCAGCAGCAGTCCCAATGGTATTCTGAAAATACGTTTATTGAAAAAGAAATAGATGGACAGTGTACCGAGAGTACATGAACTGCGTAATTCTCAACCTGTCGTCGTATTGCTGGAATCGCGATCTGGACGGCTGGACGAAGCGGACGGGACGCCCGTCTAGTTTCGAAAGACACATTTTTTTACCGATCAAAACAATTCGAGATTATTCAGTACGACACGCCCGACCACCACATTGATTCGCACGAAGACATCGCCGAGTTATCGCCCCTTCTGAAGACATCGCTCGTCTAAAGAGCTCTTATACCCCGTCCTTACATCAACGAGCGCACGCGCCCGATCGTGTTGGCCGACGCTGGCTGCGAACGGAGGATCCTTACTCCGTCGTCCTGCGCAACGCGACGTAGCGCAGCGTAGCCCAGCACACCTCGGCGTAGCACACGACGGAATCGAGCAGGCTCTATTCGCGCCGTCGATTAGCGCAGACCGACGACGGTTACCATCCCAGAAGCCCTCGCACAAGTGCCCCGTTCGGGAATCCGGATGTCGGGGTCAATAGGAGGGTGTGCGTGGCTCTCAATTCTGCGACCTGAACCTGCGGTTTTAACCGTATGTCGTGTGCTGTTCTCGTGTTGCCACGTTAGTGTGCATATTTAACGTTTGTGCGCTCGACTGGGCGAATGTGTGCGTGGACGTCGACTTCTCCGAGGATGCGTTAACCCCGAGGCTCGTTACGCCGATGTGGAACGCAAGTTCGTCTGCTTCATTTGCAGGGTTTATGTAGACGTTAGAACGCCGAGCTCTGATTGGCTCTGATTGAAGGACTGTGGGTAGACCTCAAAGCAAGCTGCCTTGAGGTCTACCTACTATCCTTCAATCAGAGCCAATAAGATTCGGCGTTCTGGACGACAAACATCGCTCTACGCCGGCGCGTGTTGGGTTCGCCGACGCCGAAGTATAAACAGCCCAGGTTCATTGGTTACACCAATCGCGTTCGGAGCCCCAACCTGTGAGGACGTAAGGGACTTTAGCGACAAGGCCGACGAGGCGACGCGTGTATGTCCTCGGCATGGCAGCCGTAAGCCGCTTCTGCTCTAATTCCCCCTACCATTGCATTTTGCCAATTGCGTGACAAACAAAAAATATGTTTTTACTTCTTTTTGTAATTTTGTTTTGCTTATAACCCCCAAAAGATTTGATACTTTTGGAAAAAAAAAACGTTTTCCTGTCTGTTCCTCCGTTCGATAAGGTCAGTTTCAGCGCAAATTTGAAACCAGTTCAAAAGTAATTGGAAGGCCCTTTTAAATCGTGTTTTCTGAGCTACTCTTACTAAACACATTTTTGGAATACCCAAGTGTCACAGGTTCGGAAAATTAAATGAATCCAAATGATCCCCATGCAAACAAAATTTATAATTTTGTTAGGACCGCTGACCGGACGATAGGTCCACGTCCTGGTGGACGGAGTCACAGTGAGGGGCGAGGAACGAGACGGAGACGTTGCGTTTGAATAATGAACGATTTACTTGACTCACGCTCAAAACCGCAACACCAAACGCAAAAAAGCAACAAACACAAACCAACTCTTGCCCTTCGCGCGCGCGGCGCTTTTACATACAATCAAATTCAAGGAAAAAAGAAAACTCTGCTTTCCTTATCGCGCAGGCGCTACTCACATATAAAAGAAATAACCGGCACAGCAACGGTTCAAAGGCGTTGTCCGCACTCACTAGACACGAACAAACAAACAAAAAAAAATGTATAACACAATAATAGTTACGATGCAATTCTACAAGGGTGAGTGAAGCGAACCTGGGTCGGGAGTGGTGTGGGTGACGCGGGCCCGTTGCGACGCTGGTCGAAACGGGGAAGTCTGTGCGTGCTTGGATGCTCCGTGCGATGCTCCTCGGCACCACACTCATCCACGAGCACACACACTTGGGGGCCTGCAGAGCCGCTCCGAGCTCTTCCCGCGTTCCGCCTTCCGCCGCACCCGCTGTCGCTCCCAACTTTCGCGTCGCGTCCACCCACCAGTCCAGTCTCGGCATCCACTGTCTTGACTCTGCTCGGAATCAAGCCGAGATCCTCACCTTCCCCTCTGTTTCCTCGACAAGACAAAAAACAAAACAAAAGAAACTTCCGAGTCGGGGGACAAAAAATACCGCCGCACCCTCCTCGACAGGGGACCTCTCCCGCGGTTCCCAATTAGCGGGGGTCGCGAAACAGACACAGAGCCGATGGCCCCAGCTCTCCCGCTCAACCCGCGGGGCAAGGGGCGACCGACAACCGGATGCGCTCCCTCACAAGAACTCCAAAAATATAGGAAAATAGTCGAATTTTGTGACATCAAGGTTTACTCTTTTCCTCATGGTATTTTAATCATCTCTAAATTAAAAATGACTATTGGAAAAAAATTACAAAAAATGTGATGCCAAAACCACCATTCAAATTTTCCCACACCTTCGAGTGGGATGACGTTATATGTTGTGAACCCTGCAAGTGCAGCGTGCAATCTAAAAACACATTATTCCTCACACCTGCTTTTTTTAAGTTTTGCTGGCGTAAGTTTATTCAGAATTAATTTCACAGCATCAAACCTTTTGTAACCCATTGGGAATGAGCTGTAGCCACATATTCAGCCACATATTACAATATCTGATGTTGTCTTGAGTGTTGCAAGTAGAGCTTATCAACCTCCTAGGTCAAATTTGAGGTTTCATGACTCGCGCCAAAGAAGATTGCTGTGACTCTGTGTTTGGGGTTATTTGCGAAGGTCAGTCTATTAATATGTTGTACCAAATTTGAAGCGGCTCAGCGGCTGTCAAAATTTCCCCGTTAAGGATATCTTGACTACGCGAATATACATTTCTGAGTTTGCTCTTGAATATTTTCTTTTTAAATCAAGGGTAACGGTGTACTCTTGCTGTGATGTACAGGTAATTTTAGGATAATGCAGGATATATTTATTTAACTGTTGGATTGGGGGACTGTTCATGGAGGGAGCGGTGCGAACGCACGTTCGCGTGGGCTCCGTGTTTCTCCCTCTCTCCCAGCGGAAATTTCCGAGACAAGTGCCTTTCTGGTGCGGACACCTTTTCCCAAGGGCCACCCGCACCACCGGACACCACCCACTGGACCTTTACTGACGTTTTTCAGTGAGTTATCCGCACCCTTTCGACCAGTGCCAGCCCAGCGCGGAGCTAAGCTCTAGCGCCGGCCGGGCCACCGAGGGCGTGGTCGGCCATGCCCGCCGAGGAGGGGACCGACGAGGGCAAGCGCAGCCTGAAAATCACAGCCAGACCGTAAGACACCTCTACCCAAACGCTATGAAGTCGAAGGCGAGCCTCTTTCACCCGACGATACCTCCGGGTGGCTCCTAAGCCACAAGAAGCTGCGCCGCAGAGAGCTTGATAAACTAAACCTCACGCTAGAAAAAACGACGGCGGGCCGCCATGGCCAGGCTACCGGGGCCAACAACCCCGAGCAGCAATCGCAAAAGCAAACAAAGAAAAGAACAAAACTCCCTGCCTCCGCATCTGCCGCGGGAGGACCTTAAAATTGTTGTCCGACCGAGAAACGGCCTCAACGTGTCCGAACTCAGTGAAGCCCAACTACGCGACTACATTACCAGAGCGACGGGGATTGAACCCGAGCAAGCGGCGGACGATATTCTACGCGCCAGCCCGAAGCAAAACACCTTCGTGATCAGCACCCCTTCCGCGTAACCCGTGCGGAGGCCTACGCTGAGATCCGAGAACTCCCCGTCGGCGGAGCAAGTTACGAAGCTATGGCGTATGCGACACCGCAGGACAACACGTCCAGAGGCGTAATACGCAACATCCCAGACTACGACACTCCAGAGGACATCACGAGAAGCCTTGAATATAAAAAAATCCAACCATACTACAAGCAAGACGCTTGGGAAAATCCAGCTCTGTCATCATCCTCTTTGAAGGAGGAAAAGTCCCTTATTACATCTATTATCGAGGAGCCGAAATGCGATGCTACCTACAAGAAGAAGCATGAAATCTGCGAAACCTGCAGCAAAGTCGGGCACAGAACCGACGTGTGCCCGAGACCCGAAACCACATACTGCAGGGTCTGCGGCATGCAACAACCGCCCGAAAGCCACGCATGCGATCCCAAGTGCGCACTCTGCGGTAAGGGCACCCCACGGGCAACAGGAAGTGTCACCAAAGATTCCAGACCCCGCACTCTTAAAAAAAAAGGAGTAGTACTTCGTCCTTTTCGGGGACTAAATCGATGTCACTGAGAGTGATCCCCCAAAAACGGCAAAACCCCGGTTTAGTCCCTGCCTTTCTTTTAGTCCCTTTCCATTGATCCCTCGAGGTCGAAGTTTTGAACCGTTAAAAGGAGTGCTTTCGATCCCTTTCAATAAATAAATAAATAAATATTGCTCTAAATTTTTTTTGTTATTCTGGTAAAATTTATTTTTTTTGGCAGCGTATCTATTTAGACTGTTTAAAATGCTCAGAGTCCAAAGCAAACACAGCTATCAAATAACAAGCATACAAAAAAACAATTTTAAACGAAGATTACAAGAGCAGCTTTGAAGAATACAAAACACATTTCGAGGCCACGAGCACAAGATAAGTTACACAGGGCGAAACCAAACTCCAAAGTGAGGATCTCAAAAGCAAAAGTATTACAAGACAAAGCACTGCGGCGCTGGGCTCCCGAAGCAAACGTATCCGTTACAGCGTTCGATCCCAATTTGGCGACGTTCCCTCGGCCATGGTTGAAACTATAAACCGTTACGCGGAGCCGACCAGCACCGGCCGAAACATATAGCCCCTTCCCCTGGCAAATCGCCGGGAGCGCTCGCGCGCCAGCGCTCGTCGAGCGGTCGGCCTCCGTGAGCGATCGGTCACGTGATCGATCCCAGTGGCACGCGCTGCGGAGCAAATCGAGCGTAACGCTCCCAGCGCCACCGCTTCCAGAGCGTCTGCTCTCGCTTTGAACAGTTGCGGTTCCCATTGCCATCTTGCTGAAAGCATGAAGTTCTGATCGGAACTTTATGCTTTGACAAAAAATTGATTGTTTACTACTTGATTAACGATGACCACGACGTTAAGACACAATTTATTATTCCTTACAATTATATAAGCCCGATAAAGACAACTAGAAGTACTTGTACGAGCCGTAGGATGCTATTAAGCAATACCAAACACGTATGTCGTAAAGCGATCGTCATCTCCGAAGGCGACTTCCATCTGCGGAGTATTTGGCGTGTTGTCTTCTAATTATTCCAATTACATTACAGAGACCACAAAACGAACAAACGGCGTATACCTAGTTCTTCATCCGAATAGGCGCGCACAACGCCTTCGACGTAACGCGATATCTTGGGCCTCTTCGTTGGCCAGGCAAACGACTCGGCAAACACCTCGCCGAGAACGGCTGCCTCGTCGTCCCTCAAGCTGGAGTTAAGCTGGTATCTTCGTCGCTGTCACTGCGTTTTATTAGACCTCCTGAAATTAACTGCAACGATGTCATCGCCGCAGTATGCTCGGGTGAGTCGGTCATGACGAGGGGAACGAAAGCAAGCACAGAAAGAGAGCCCACCCAGCAATCGAAACCAAAAAGCCGCGAAACTCCTTCACTCCCCCGCGGGAATGTCGATAACGAAACTGAAACGATGCGAGAGACGACTACAGATCGTACTCCTCCGAAAAAGGCTGCGCGGAGAACTACTCCGGACCGCTCGACGCGCTCCGCCACTTTTCCACGGAGCGGTTGGAGCCGCTCGGCGAGCGCCCCACCGGCTCCAGATCTACAAGCGGCACACGGAGAGATTGCTCGCATCTCGCGAGGGAAACAAGAATCCGCTCGGCGAGCGCGCGCCGGCGGCCCGCTATCGCCAGGGAAGGGCTGATAGAGTGCCGGAAGACACTCGGAAACCCGCAGAGAAAGTAAAAACATAAAGTAATGCTTCACTAAACGCGCGCGTGCACGACTTCGCGGCACCGCTCAATTTTGTGGACATGTGCTCCTACAACGATTCGTCGACTTTGGTTTTTTTTGTTGTTGTTTTTTTCACCACGGGGATTGCATTATTGGTTTAATTTCGTTCGCCGCAAGCCTACCTCAACTAAAGCGGACTTGCCCAGGCGACTGTGATACGCCACAAATGAATTCGCGATCGCCGCTTTCAAACAGTCCGCACTACGCGCTGAAACCCCTCGCTCCGCTCGGGGAAATTTTAATATTGATTGACAACATGTTTATTTACGCATACCGGATACGACCATACCTTTCGCCTAAGAGCGTAAGGGCGAAACTTTACTCTCGAGGCGCGAACTCGCACCAGGCCTCATACGAACCGCAACGGTTTCGTCAAGCTCGCCTTGACGAAACCGCCGTCAAGCTCAGCACATATCGCCTTGGTCGCCGACCAAGGCGATATGTGCGGAAAGACGCTTTCGATGAAGCGTCGCAAGGTTGGTCGATGAACCGAACACGGGAACGTTTCGATGAACCTAAGTCGCATTAAAACGCTGCTGCGTCGACGAAACGATCTGCCGGTGTAACATCGTTTGTTTGATGAACTGATTGCCGCCGGGCATAGTTTTGAAGTGCTAGGCCTCGTTTGCACGCTAACATGAGCGAGTACGCGCCCGACCGCGTCAGAGAGCGAGCGCCTATCGTACAGGGTAACCCTGCGACTTTATGAAGTACGTTCTGAAATGCCTATAACATTTCTGCTGCTCTACAAGTAGCCAAAGCAATCAAAACTCACCGTTCAATCGGTCGCCACTCCCGACTGCATCCGACGAGGCTTCCACTGCACCGCCACAGGTCAACTGGGTCAACCGTCACCTCTAGTTCAAACTCGGGCGCGCGCGCTGCAGTTGGAGAGTAGGTAGCCTCGTCACCGGCGCCTCCGCGTCGCTCGGATTCCGTTCTCATGTTTTTCGCGGTCGGAAACATTCACCAAATATGCGCGTGTAGTCACAATTTCTAAATCCCGGGGCCAAAATCTTGTTTTGCCAAGACTTCTTTCCAAAATAGCTATACTCGAGTGATGCTTCGTCCTTTTCATCGAAGGCTTGCGGCAGCCATTATTGACGAGGGGACTAAAGTATTCATTAGGGGAGCAACTCCAGTGGGAGCAACAAAATGCCCGCGGGACGAACTGCTCGAGTTACCGCTTCTGAATAGGGGGCGCTAGGGTCGCGGGGATGAAAGATGGCGATTGGTCCCTTTGCGCACCCTTTTTTTAAGAGTGCGTACCTACTCCGACGGCGGCAGTGGGAAAAGAAGCTCCGACAACATGATACAGACCGACAGCGGAGAAGCTCCAATGGACGACAATCGCACAGCAAAGAGCGAGAACGCGAAAGAAGCCCGTCAGCGACGGGGAGGAAGAGATCCGTGTCCTTCCCCCGTCTACCCGGCAGTGGAAACCACAAGTCGAGGGCAGAGAGCCGCGAAGACCCGCGACTCTCGGGACAAGACATTCACACCGGCAGGGACCAGAGCCAGGCGAGAAGACCAACCGGAGCCCGGGATACGGGGCGCCCACCCAGGGAGGACCAGGCCAACGACTACCGCAGTGACGGCGGCCCTGCAAGCCTCCCGAAAGAACAGGTAAGCTGGGCTGGCACGGTCTCTCGAAAAGCTAATATTAGACAGACAGGGATACTCGCCCCCAACCCAAAACAGAACGAGCAATCCGAACTTGCACGCATTCGGCAGCTCTTAGAATTAGTCATGCAATAGAATAGGGGAGCTAAAAAGGAAGTAGCAACACTCAAAAGAGAAAAAGAAACCGCACCCGCGGCCCCCGAGATCACAAGCGCTAACGCACAAGCATCCGAACCCAGGGAAGAACAGACACCTAGAAGCGAGGCACCCGCCCGAGAACACGATCACAGCTTAGGCGAAGACTCCAACCCTCCGCGCAAACGAGCAAAGGAGGAGCGTGAGCCGATAACACTGGAAGAAACAGTCGAGAGAAAACTTGAGAATTTCGGCAAGACCATCAGGACCGAAATGGAGGCGGCTATAGCAGAAGCTATAGGGGCGATGCAAGAAGTACTAAACCGCCCCCTGGCAGGTATGAGGCGACAGGTTTAGCCAGATAGAAGCAACAGTAAGCCAGATGAGCAGCAAAATGAGCCAAATGGAAGCAGCCCTGATGGAAAAGAAATTGAAGCATAGCAAACCCTATGACAGACACAGCTCAAAAGATACACTCCAGACCCGACGACTACAACCACCATGCCGTCGCAGACAACAACTAAATATCCCAAATACCGCGTGTGGCAGTGGAACTGCAGAGGTTTTAAAAGAAGCGAAGCAATGTGCACTTTTACCTAAACACACACCAGACGCCTCCCGATATACTAGCATTACAAGAAACAGGGGGCAAAGCCAGGCTTGCAAGCTACAGGGCCTTCATAGACATAAACGCCACAAACAAGACGGCCGCGGTTACGACCCTGGTCGGAAGAAATGTACCGACGCTCCAGCACGACACCGAAGAAAAGACGATCGAGCACGTTCTCTTAGAAATATTTCCCGCATCCAAACAAGACGATACCAGTCTGTTCATTCTAAATCTATACAGCCGCCCTAAGAAGCAGCACAGATATCTATTCCGCAAGACGATAGAAATCGCCAGGGGACACCCGTTGGTAATACTCGGAGATTTTAACGCGGCCCACCCTGCGTGGGGGTACTCGAAGGAGCTGATTAAGGGCAGGAACCTGTGGGCAGACGCGCAGAGAGAGGGCCTGACGTTGATCACAGATCCCAACCAACCTACGAGGCAGGGAAACAGCGTCACGAGAGACACGACGCCGGATCTCGCATTTGTTAGAAACCTGGCCACAGGCAACAGCGTCGAATGGAGCAACCTCGGCGAGGACCTGGGTAGCGATCACATCATTACGGCCATTCAAATAGCAGCGGGCCCGAGCAAACGCAGAGGCGTATCGTGCAAAATCACTAACTGGGAGAAATTTAGGAAATGTCCCCGAGACCGAGAGGTAGATAGCGCTATTTGCGATATCGAAGATTGGACGACTAAAATTATGAAAATTGCAGAGGATGCCACCACAACCATTCCCGAGGAAGAGGGGCTACAACAGGCAGATTCTAGGCTCCTGCACATGTGGGAGGCCAAAGAGAGCTTACAAAAACGGCTCAAGAGAAATAAACGCAACCGCCCGCTTAAAAGACGTATAGCGAAGCTAAATCTAGAAATACAAGAGTACGCCGACAAGCTCGCGCTGCAAAACTGGCACGCGCTATGCGAGCGCACGGAGCTCCAAATGAGTACGGCCAAGGCGTGGAACATATTAAGGCACCTAATAGACCCCACGAAAAGCAAGACCGAGCAATGCAGGAGTTTGGAGAAACTCCTCCATACGCACAATCGGGGAGACGTAAACGAGACCATCCGAGAGATGCGGGCCAAATACACGCCCGAACACCCCCGAGTCGTGCATGGAGATTACACAGGCGCTCCGAACGCAAAACTCGACCAACCCTTCACCATGGAGGAACTCAAGGCAGCCTTACATGGCCTCAAACCCAAATCAGCCCCCGGCCCGGACAGCATTACCAACAAGATGCTGCGGAACCTCGCGGACGAGGAATGTGAACTCCTACTCGACTACTTTAACAAATGCTGGGACACGGCGACGCTGCCCAAGCAATGGAAGAAGGCATTAGTGCGGCTGATACCCAAGCCGGGGAAACCTCTCAGTGTAGAGAATCTCAGGCCGATTTCACTCACGTCGTGCCTTGGAAAACTTCTAGAGCACATGGTCCTCAATAGGATCAATGACCACATGGAGGACAACCAGCTCTACCCGCACTCTATGGTGGGTTTCAGGGCCGGCCTGTCGACCCAGGACGTTATGCTACAGCTGCAACATCAAATTGTTAATACCGAGGACAAGGCGTCCACGGACGGCCGCGTAATAGTTGCACTGGACCTAACCAAAGCTTTCGATAAACTTAAGCACGAGGCGATACTCCGAAGCCTCCAGAGCCTAGCGATAGGCAAAAAAACATACGACTACGTCAGAGAATTTCTCACGGCCAGGACGGCGCAACTCAAAGTGGGACCACACGAATCGCCCGAGACTCCCACGGGGAGCACCGGGACCCCTCAGGGCTCGGTCATCTCCCCCTTTCTGTTCAACGCCACCATGATCGAACTTGCCAACAAGCTACAGAGTATTGACGAAGTACACCACAGCATTTACGCAGATGATGTCACACTGTGGACTGCGGGCGGCCGAGACGGCGACATACAAGACCGCCTTCAGGAGGCGATCGACGCTGTCGAGGCGCACGCAAAAAGCCTAGGCCTCTCGTGCTCCCCTGAAAAATCGGAGCAGCTCACGTACCAGCCCACGCGCAGGGGCAGAAAACCCAAGGACGGCCCCCAGACCCACAGCATAACGCTAAGAGTGGGAGAAACTCCGGTCCCACAGGTGGCCGAAATTCGAGTCCTCGGCCTCCACCTGCAAGCTAACGGGCACAACGGCAAGACCGTACAATGCCTGGAAAAGACAACCCACCAAATCACGAGACTAATCACGCGGATTGCCAGCAAGCACAGGGGCATGAAAGAAACGACGCTACTAAGGCTCGTCTACGCCTTCGTTATTAGCAGAATCACATATGTGGCCTCGTTCCTACCCCTCAAACAAGTAGAGAAACAGAAGATCAACAGCCTCATCAAGAGGGCACACAAACAAGCCCTAGGAATACCAATATGCGCCCCAAACGAGAAATTCGAAGCGTTGGGTGTGCACAACACCCTCGAAGAACTCATCGAGGCGCAACGCACTGCGCACCTTGAACGTCTCACCAAGACGGCCACCGGCAGACACCTACTGGATAGCCTGCGCATCCCATATGAGCAGACCTTCGGAGAAAAGCTCTCCATCCCCGCCGAAATACGGAAAAGCATTCACGTTCCACCCCTTCCCAAGAATATGCACCCACTATACAATGAGAAGCGCAGAGAGCTGCGAGCCCAGGCGCTCGAGAAACAACTTGGAGAGGATCCGCAAGTCGTTTATACAGACGCGGCCACTTACAAACGGCGTGGAACTATGGTTTCGGTCGTCACCGACCACTCGGGCAAAGTGCTCGCCGCCTGCTCCATCCGAACCAAACACCCGGAGGAGGGCGAAGAACTGGCCATTGCGCTAGCCCTAGCAACGACCCATGCGCGGAAAATCGTTAGCGACTCCCAGCCGGCGATCCGCAACTTTGCACGAGGAAGAATTTCCGGCGCGGCGCTAAGGGTCCTTACCCGCCGCGACACGAACCAAAACACCAGAACCACCTTGATATGGACGCCCGCACACGCGGCACTAGAAGGCAACGAACGGGCCAACGAGGCTGCTCGAGATCTCACCCACCGAGAGCCCCCGCCACCCGGCCCACATTTCACGGACAACTCCAGAGACCGCCTCTGTACTTACCGAGAGGTGCTCGATCACTACAAAGGGGAAAGACGAACCTACCCGGCTGCCGACCCCTCGCTCACCAAGAGGCAAGAAGTCGCGTGGAGACGTCTCCAGACTAACAGTTATCCTAACCGACGCCTCTACAGGCACTTCCATCCGGAAATACACGACGGCAGATGCAAACACTGCCCTGAGCTTGCGGGCTTGGCTCACATGCTATGGGAATGCTCCAGTATACAAAGACAAGACTTTAGTAATTCAAAAGGCACATTTATTATCACCAGTAAAGAGCAGTGGGAGACCGTGCTGCTTAGCGAAAACCCTGACATCCAACAGTGGGCCGTCCAAAGAGCCGAAGACGCCGCCAGGAGCCAAGACATCTTGGCCGTCGTCTAAGGCGCCACGGGCCTGAATAGGCCTCTTCTTTGGGCTCAATAAAGTTATTTCCTCCTCCTCCTGTTGGATTACATTCGAATAAGAAGCGTCTTGTTCGGTCTGCGACCGCGCCCAGTCTGCTCTTTCGCGCAGGCGTCACGTTCTTCTCGCGTCTCGCTCCCCCGCCGGCGTCTCCGGTTACATCAGCATGTCAGCCCCCGTTGCCTGAGCCAAAGGTCATGTTCGCTATGCGCGACGAACACGCACACAATACACGGCAATATCTCTCCCTTAAAGAAACTTCGCGTTTTCACAGGCCCAGCCGCGTAGGTGGCTGGCGCGTCCGTGTTTATCTTCTGAGAGAGGAGAAGAGAATAAAACTTTATTGTCCCAGCACTGTCAGTGGGGTGACGGGTGCAGCCGTCTCATCCACCGCAGTCCTAGAAGACGGCCGAGATCTCCTGGACCTCGGCGGCTTCTTCGGCTAGCCGGGTGGCCCAGACCTGATCTTGTGGGTCTGAGCTGAGTAGTAGGGCCTCCCAATGCTCGCGGTCTTGGATTTTGCGGCCATCAATGGTCGGTGCCGCCTGAGAGCATGCCCATAAGATATGTGGCAGATCCGCCTTCTTCTTACAGAATTTACACGTATTTTCAAACTGTCCCGGGTAGAACCGGCTACAGGCCACTGGGTTCGGGTACATGTTGGTTTGGAGAAGGCGCCAGGCCACTGCCTGCTTCTTAGTTAGTTCAGGTTGAGCCGGTGGGTACCGGGCCCGTCCCAGTCGATAGTGATTCGTAATTTCTCGATAGGTGAACATGCGGTCTCCTCGCGTTCCCGGTTGGGCGGGCTCACTGGCTCGGCGTGTAAGACCTCGAGCTACTGTGTGAGCCGCCTCGTTGCCTGGGAGCGAGGAGTGCGCGAGTGCCCAAATAATTTGGATCGTCCCGCGTTGCCGCTGTTGGTGATGGTCACCGTACGTTCTTAAAATTTTGAGCGCCTCTGACGAGATGCGCCCCTTTGCGAAATTTTGGATGGCGATCTTCGAGTCGCTTATAATAATTTTAGCTTTGGTGGAGGCCACCGCTAGTGCGATGGCCGCCTCCTCCGCTGTCTCGGGGTTGTCCGTCGCCACGGTCCCGCTTACGAGGGGCTCCCCGTCCGCGCCCACCGCTACGACGGACATGCCCTTGCAATTTCGATATTCTGCGGCATCTACATAAACCACGTCCTCGGCGTCTTGGTATATTCGTTCCATGTTGCGAGCTCTTGCCTCCCGTCTCTCCTTATGGTATTCCGGGTGCATGTTCTTGGGCAGTGGAGGGATTTTGAGGTCCCTCCTGATACTCTTTGGTATGTCTCCCTTAGCTCCGTTTTGTGATTCGTAGTGGATGTTAAGTTTCTTTAGAATGTGCCGCCCCGTGGTGCTCTGTGTTAGTCTGTCATATTGTGCAATGGTGTGCGCTTCTACGAGTTCATCTAAAGTGTTATGTAGCCCTAACTCTAAGAGCTTGTTGTTGGGTGTTGTGATGGGGACGCCGATTGCTTGCTTGTAAGCCCTTCGTATCAGTCCTTCCATTTTGCGCTTTTCGGCGACCCCAAATACTAGATACGGCGCCACATAGACGACTCGGCTAATGATGAAGGCCTGCACTAAGCGAATTAGGCCGGCCTCCCTCATGCCGTAACGCCTATTGGCAATTCTTTTGATCAGCCTAATTGTTTGTTGTGTGCTATTTTCCAGCGCCTTTAGTGTTTCGTTGTTTCTGCCCTCCGCATGCACCCGGAGTCCTAGCACCTTGATTTGATCCACGATGGGGATCGCATCCCCGTTCGCTTTTATAGTAATGCTTGGTGCCCCTCCGTACTGTTTTCTAGTGGTGGGATACACCAACAGGAGCTCTGATTTCTGCGGCGAGCAACTGAGCCCCCTTTCCGTCGCGTAGCGATCGACTGCCTCCGCTGCTCGCTGTAGCGTTTCTTCTATTTGAGCCTCACTGCCGCTTGTCACCCATAGGGTAACATCGTCGGCGTAGAGACTGTGGTTGAGGCCCTTGATCTTATCTAGGATTTTCGGCAAGCCGATCATCGCTACGTTGAACAGAAAGGGAGACAGGACCGAACCCTGCGGTGTACCCCTGCTGCCTAGCTCTATCTCTTCGGATTTTATGTCTCCTATCGAGAGTTTGGCCGTGCGGTTCGAGAGAAAGTCCCGAACGTAGGTGTAGGCTTTGCGGCCTACCCCCAGGTCCCGAAGGTTCTCCAGAACCGCCTTGTGTGTAACGTTGTCGAAGGCCTTGGTGAGGTCCAAGCCCAGGATGGCTTTCAGCCCTGCTGCCCTGCCCCGGGCGTCGAGTATTTGGTGTTTGATTTGGAGCATTACGTCCTGCGTCGAGAGATGCGGTCTGAACCCAATCATTGTGTGTGGATACAGTCCCCGGTCCTCCATGTGGTTGTTTAGTCTCGTGAGAACGACGTGCTCCATCAGTTTCCCCACGCAGGAAGTCAGGGAAATGGGCCGGAGGTTCTCGATCTGTAGTTTCTTGCCGGGTTTGGGGATCATGACCACTTGCGCAGTCTTCCACTGCTGCGGTATTTCGCCCCGCTCCCAGCACTCGTTCATGTATCTCGTAATTGCTTCAATCGACTCGTCGTTCAGGTTTCTGAGTGTCTTGTTGGTGATGCCATCTGGGCCCGGCGCTGACTTTGTGCGTAGTCGGAGTATCTCAGCCCTCACCTCGGCCTCCGTGATCTCCTCGTCTAGCGTGGGGTTGTCCCTACCCGTGTAGTCTTCTTGAGTTTCCCTCGTTGTAGTGCCTATGTACCTGTTCTGCATCTCGTGTAAGAGTTCCTTGTCTGTACCGCTGTACGTGTGCGTGATCTTGTTGAGATTCTGCCTCTGTAACGTCTTGCTACTGTCGGGGTCTAAGAGACAGCGAAGTAGGTTCCACGTCTTGCGCAGCCCGAGTTGGCCCTCCATGCTGCTGCATGTGGACTCCCATTGTTGCCGGGCTAGGCGGTTGGCGTGGTCCTCGATGTCTCTGTCGAGCCTTGCTATTCTCCTCCGCAGGTTTCGATTCAGCCTCTGGCCTCTCCACTTTTCCTGTAGGCTGTTACGAGCCTCCCACAGATGGAGGAGTTTGCTGTCGGCTGTTTCTAGTCCAGCTTCCTCAGGGATCTCTTTCGTGGCCTGTTTGACAGCTGTTTTGGAAAGCTGTCGCTGTTTTGGAGAGCTGTATAGATTTAGGACAAAGTGGCTGCCTTCCTTTTTGCTTGATAGTATAATTTTTAAGAGGACGTGCTCAACGTTTGCTACCGTGGTTTCGTGCTGTATCACCGTTAAGTTTCTCCTTACAAGGGTTACAACTAGTGTTTCGCTTTCGCCTCCGGCAGAGGCGGCGGCATATGATTTGTACCCCGTTAATTTTGCAAGTCCCATCGTCTCCTGCAAGGCGATGACATCTGGTACCTCCTCCTTTTTATCGTTACTGTAAGAATTTTGGGGGAACTGCTGAAGGTTTCTCTGTTTCCGGCGAAACCCGCGGCAGTTCCATTGCCAAATTGTGTACTTTGTATTTTTGCTGTTCGGGGCCATGTCTAGTTGCAATCAGGGTTGGGCAGAAATACTAAAAAATGTATTTGGAAATACAAATACTGGGATACATTAAAATAGTAGCTAAAATACTGATACTCAAAATATATCTGTAAGAATGTATCGCGATACGTATCGGAAATACATTTTAAATAGAGGCAAAAAGTATTTGGAAATACAAATACAGAAATACATTTTAGCGAGGGAAGAAATACAAATACAGAAATATTGATACTGCAATACATTTTGCAAATTTGTTTGAGACACCAACTGAGATTAAGTTTGAAGTGGACGTTTTTGATCCCGAAATGACTTTCCCGTAGGCTTGGCACTTTGCCTTGACGGTAGTGGTTTCGGACGACGAGGAGTCTTCAATGGGTTCAAAAAAACGTTCCATCAAGGACTGACCGCGGTCCCTTTTCTGACTTCCTGTCTGTCTGACGAGGGATGCGAAAAGGCGTCGACCTCTAAATAAATTAAATGTCACCCCCAATCCCATCAAAACGTCACACCCTTGCCAACATTGATCACGTGATGTCACGGTGGAATGAATTGATATTCTTTATCTGTAGGTGTGGCCTTGAACATGAAACTTCACCACGCTGCTAATGAAAAAACAATACGTACTTTCGTTGTAGGTTACCTCGTTAAAAATCGTGCAGGCAGTGTCATTTGGAGTTTTTGAGTATAGTGGACCTCATGAAGCATCCTGGTACACACGTCTTATCTTCTGTTACAGTTGAAAAAACAATACGGTGGGATCCCTGTTCTGAAGCTTCTTCCTGCCAACCCTCCATCACCGACACATGGATTGCAGTCTTCAAGTTTTGCCTAGCATCATCCAAACAGATACCTCGGGGATTGCGACCTGATATTGCCGGTACATGTGCGAGCTCTCCGAGAAACAGCGCGCTTGAGAGCGAGTCGCAGGTGTACGAAGTCTGGGCAGTCTGGGTCGACACAGTGAGGCCACGTCTGGCCTCCTTCCTGGGTTTCGGATCGCCAGAGCTGTGGATCACGTTCACGTCGGCTGATGACGTACCCTTGAGCCGAGCAATATTACGGGCACAGCCGCAGACGCATCCGTATAAGTTTTGAACTTCAATGCGTGAGTCATCCTACATTTTTCTAGCCAACCACCACCAGGCTCGTGCTGCAACGGACTGTGACTCAGCTTTGCCGGCTGGGTGTACTGTGTGCGTTAAGGCAAGAGAGACGGTGAGCAACGGGCATGGATGCCAGCAAACAATGACTCAAAAATCCCTACCTAAGGACCTGCGGCACAAGATGCTCTGACTCCACTCCTGACACGCCACCTGGTTCGAGTCCCCGACTACGCAACACTTCTCACAAGAAAGAAGAGGACGCATACAAAAATAGTTTGGAGAATCGGAAGGAACCTTGGTCAGCATAGTAGCAAACTAGCAATGCCCCAGCAACTCCCTGACCCTCGTGCCCTCAGAAGTAAAAAAAAAGCGTTCGGACTTTTTTTTTATGGAGGAGGGGGGGGAGGAGAGTATTTCTCAAGAAATGTAACGAAATACATTTCATCCTGATTGTATCGCGATACAAAGAAACATTCCAAATGTATTTCGTTACAAGAATACAGATACTGGTGGAAATAATGTATCGCGATACAGAAATACAGATACTAAATGTATTTCTGAAATACTATCGCGTTATATTTGTATCGCGATACTGCCCAACCCTGGCTTGCAATGTAGCTGGTCCCCCCTGGCCTTGCTGTTGTAACTACTACTCTCCGCAACGGCGGGCCTTTGGTAAGGTTTTGCGCTCTTAATTGGTCCCACCGCTGCGGGACGGCTCTCCGCGAGTGTACTTTCGAAGGCTGTAGTTCTAAGTTCAATTCTGTCCATGCGCTGTCCGAGTAGCTCTGTCTTTGAGTCAAGTGCATCATATAGACCATTTGCTGTCTTACCCAAGCATCAAGGAGAATGCAGGGATTGGTGTTCCACGCGCCACACGCGCACGCACTTTCCTGTATAAAAGATTCGAAGTAAATAACCAAAGAAAGCATTGACGAACGCGCGTGCAAGATACCATTTGTTTTAGCTTTTTGCTTTGGAAAAGTTACTACTGCTGAGGCCAGCACGTGCGGCGCGTGGAACACCAATCCCTGCATTCTCCTTGATGCTTGGGTAAGACAGCAATAGGTCTGTTGCGCTTTTACGAGCTCCGTTAGATTTTCGAGTAGTTCGTCTCTCGGTTGCGAGTTTTCCTCGGCTTTCCGCTTTTGCGGCAGTGCCGTCACCACCGGGCCTTCCGCAGCAACCAAGGCTATTTGCGCATGTGGGAGGCGGGGGGGGGGGGGCGGTGTTGGTGTCCTCCCGCTGGTAATTGACGGTGTGCGGCTCCTGACTTTTACTTTCTCTGTCTTTAATTGAGCGATTTCTGCTTTAAGATTCCTGTTCTCTTGTAACACTTGATTCAACACGGACTGAATTTGGGCTAACTGTAGTTCTAGGGCGGATCTGCCACTGTCCTTGTGTTGAGGCTTAGTGGGTAGGGAGACCCTATCTGCCCAGCTCACCTGTTGTTGTTGGTCTGGTTGCGGGCCTGGTCCTGGCTGCTGTTGTTGGTGGTTCTGCCGTGGCTGTGGTGGCGGCGGCGGCGGTTCTTTTGAACCGGACCGGGCCTGGATCCGGACCGGGGTCGAGAGCGGGACTGGGATTGCCCGCCTGCTCCTCTGCCTTCACCCGTGGGCAGCATCGGAAAGGAGCGGGAGCGGGAGCGGCCCCCTCTGCTGCCGTTATTGTCGTTGGCGGCGCCAGTCCGCTCCCTCGAGCGGCTCGGTTGGTCCAGGGTTGGGGGGCATTGTCGCTCTGTGTAGAGCCTCTCCCTTTGCCGTTTCGTGATTATATATGGAGTCAGGAACAGCTCTCGGGATTTCTTGTCTCCAGTTTGATGATCTCTGCCGCAGAGCTGGCAACAGGGTGTGCATTTGTGGTCGCCGTTCGGGTGTGCCACTCCGCAACCCCGGCATTCTACGTCCTTGGGGTTCGGGCACACGTCTCCCCTGTGCCCGAGGCGCCCGCACTGCTGACAAACTTCATGGTTTTTCTAATAAAGCCGGCGTCGGTATTCGGCACCTCGGTAGAATACGTAGTGGGGGACGTGTTTCCCTTCGAATGCAATGATTATTGTACTTATGTTGCCCATCCTTCGCGCATAGAGGATCCCGGGGATCCCGCACGTTGAGCTTCGCTCTATGTCTTCTGGTGTTTCTTCCTCGGGTACGCCATGGATGACTCCCTTGCTGGTGTCTTCGGGTGCCGTTATGTACGCAGCCGCCTCATAGTCTTTCGCGCTTATACGGACGTTAGTAATTTTGCTGTATTTCATGGCGCTTTCCCTGCTGGGCGTGCTCATGGTGAGAGTGTTTTGCATGATGTTCACACGCAGCGTATCGCTGAACACTTCGTCGTAACTGATCGCGGCTGCGCGCAGTACGCCGTCACGCACGGCGACGGTCCTCAGCTCGGCCGCGTCGGAGCCGCCGCGCAGGCGAAGGATTACCTTGAGGTCTTTTGCCGGCAGCTGTGGTTGTCTCGGCGCTTTCGCTGGCTGACGTGGGTGCAAGGCGCTCCTTGGTTGGTGCATCATTGCTGCGTTGGCGGCTTTCGTGGCATCCCCAGCGGCGGCTTTCCACGTTTTTTCGCTCGTGCGCAGTGAGCCATCCCGGCTCTTGCAGGGTATCTGGCGAAATGTCTTCGCCCACCACTTCGATGACGTTCATGTTTTGGGTTTCCACAGTACCGAGAAAATCCAGACTTGACGAGGTTCTCGGAGTTTTCAAGCATTTTGGCGAGGTGAAATCGGGGACCAGGGCGTGCCTCGCGCCAGTTCCACCACCACCACAAAGCCGGGTGGTCGGCTGGCCGCGCCGAGCGCCAGCTCGATGTTTATGCCTGGATCACGTTCTCGTTCTTGCGGAGTTCTCGGAGCGGAAGTCGACTGCTCTGGTCGGAGGTTGGAACGAGACTCTCTTCTGAGAAGAGAAGAGGAGAGCTGCCCTCCATGCCTTGGTCAAGTGTGCCATTAAGCGGTCTGGCTGGCGAGCTTGGAGTGCCTGCCTCCTGTGTTGCATGATCGTTCTGGCTGTCTTGAATTGTGGTTGGAAAGTCGTCACTGGAAATCGGAGACGGTGAACCGTTTCGCTGACTGATGCCGCGGGAAGGGGCGAACGTTTTCGATGTTTTTGCGCCCCTGAGGCTATCGTCTTGATTCGGAGATATTCCCTCTTCCTCCTTGGGTACATGTCTCAGCTGTTCAATGTGCCGTTTCCAGGTGTTTCCGGTCGTTCGTGCGAATCTCATATGTTCGGTTTCCTAGAACTCGTACGACGACTCCTTTCGACCATTTCTTGCCGTTCCTGTAGTCTCTTGCCCAGACCTGGTCGTTCTGATGTAGGTGTCGTTCTTTAGAGTTGCGCGAGGCGTGCTGCTTCGCCTGTTTTGATCGCACGACATCCGTTATTGATGGTCTAAGAAGATCGAACCTTGTGCGAAATTCGTCTCCTGTCATCATTTTGGCAGGTGTTGAGCCAGTTGTCGTGTGCGGGGTCGTCCGGTATGCCACCAAGAAGTTATGGCATGCCTCTTCCATGGTCAGCCCCGACTTCAGGCTTGCGTTGACAGACTTCTTGAATGTTCCCACGAAGTTTTCTGCCGCACCGTTCGTTGCGGGATGGTTCGGGGGTGAGAATGACTGCTGCACTCCGTTTCTTGTCATGAAATCCCGGAATTCGCTTGATCGGAATTGCGGGCCATTGTCTGTCACAATCCTTTCTGGCAGTCCATATCTTGCAAAGAGAGTTAGAAACACTCTTATGGTGGCTGCCGAAGTCGTCGAGGTCATGGGCACTACCTCGAGGCCATTTTGAATATGCATCAATGATCAGCAAGAAATTCCTTCCTTGAAAGGGTCCTGCGAAGTCTGCATGCAGGCGTTGCCATTTCTTTTTTGGGTATTCCCACGGGTGTATGGGAACTTTGGGTGCCTCGTTGCTCACTTCCTGGCACGGCCGACAACTTCGGACCATCGTTTCGATGTCATGATCCAAAAGCGGCCACCACACGTAGTGTCGTGCCAGTCCCTTCATCTTTGTCATTCCCGCATGACCTTGATGCAAGTCGTTCAAAACGTGTTTTCGGTACCTCGAGGGTACGATGACGCGTGTTCCCCACATTAAGCAGTCGAGCTCCACGGTTAGTTCTGTTCTGCGACGGAAGTAAGGCTTGAGGTCTTCGGAATTCACTTGTTCCGGCCATCCATCCATGGTGAGTCTTAAAACTTTAGACAACACGGTGTCCTTTCGTGTCTCTCTGCTGATCTGCTCATATGTCAGTGGAAGTGCTTGAAACTTTTCTAGATGGAGACATTTGATTTCGTCCATTCTTGCAGTTTCTGATTTTGTAGCGCCCTTGTCAGTCATTGGGAGTCTCGACAGCGTGTCTGCGACTACGTTCTTATCGGTCGACACGTACTTTATGTCGAAGTCATACCCTGACAAGATGATTGCCTATCGCTGCATTCTTGCTGCAACCGTGCCTGGGATTCCCTTACCGGTTTCAGAAGGATGTCTGGAAGAATTTCTTGAAACGTCTCCAGGTTGATCACAGTCACGGGTGAGCCTGTGTCAATCTCCATCTGAAGAGGTTTGTTGCAAATCTCCACAGTTACTGTGATGGGTTTCGGGTAGCTTGAGTCGATGAAATAAAACGGAGTTTCGTCTCCCGAGTTCTGTGTAGTGACATGGTTGGTGTAGTTTAGCTTGTCCTTTTTCTTGAGCCTTGTGGATCTCGTTTCCTGTCGCGGCAGACCATTTGGAAGTGTCCTGTTCTTCCGCATATTTTACAAGTCTTCTTCCTTGCAAGAGCAGTTTTCAAGGTACGATTGGTTTTGCCGCAATGGTGACATGAGATCCTGCTTGTGTGAGATTTTCCTTCACCCTTGCTTGCCTTTATCGGAAGTGAGCTGACGTCTCTGTATTTCCGTCCCTTGCACAAAGCATGATCTAGACATCTTGTTGGGTCTTGTGTCTCGTCTCTTTATTTCCTTCGCATCCTTCATGGCTACCTCCATCGAAGTGGCAAGATCCACCGCTGCCTTGAATGTCAGCGTCGGTTCAGCCAGCAGCTTTTCGAGAATGTTTCCGTCCTTAATGCCGTCAATGAGCTTGTCTCGAAGTCGGTCGTTGAGGGAAACACCGAAGTTGCATTGCAGTGAAAGCTGTTTGAGCGCAGCTACGTAGTCTGCGATGGTTTCGGATTCCAGCTGCTTCCGGTGATGGAATTTGTAGCGTTCAACCGTTTCATTGGGCGTCGGGTCGATGTGGTTCTGCACTAGTTGAACGATCTGTACGTACGTCTTGGTGCTTGGTTTAGCAGGTGCCGCCAAGTTCCGTATTAGTCCGTACATTTCTCGTCCGACGATAGAGAGAAGAACATCGGCTCGCTTTGATTCCGGAATGTCGTTCGCAGAGAAGAACACTTCGATCCTTTCTGATGTACGAAGACCATGATTCCGATTTCTGATCGAACTCTTCAATTTTCCCGATGCGAGGCATTCTTTAGGTTTGAGATGGGGCGTCACTCACGTTACCGCTGTCTCCTTTGTTCCGATGTCGCTCAGTTGTTTATATCCGTCTTTGTTGCATGGATCCCATCCTCGTCGCCATTGTGATGTACCGGTAATTTTAGGATAATGCAGGATATATTTATTTAACTGTTGGGTACAGGAGTACCACAAGGGGCTATCCTCTCACCTTTCTTATTCAACATAGTACTTAAAGATATCCACCCTTTACTAAATTCCATTCCAAATTTAAAACATACTGTTTATGCGGATGATATAACGTTATGGTGTTGCTCTGAATCAGCAGGAGAGGAAGGGGACACGATTCAGCACGGACTCAACATAATCTGCGCTTACACATAAAAACTCGGACTCTCTTGTTCCCCGCAAAAAAACAGAGTATATTGTAGTGGTCACTGGACAGTTGCGCTACACTGAACCCGCGCGGCAGCAAATCTGCCTACACCTGAATGGAAAACCCGTACCCCGCCCCCGTTACCTCCGCGTCCTCGGATTCTGGCTCCAGGATGACGGCAAGTGGAACGTTTGGCTCTTCAGACTTCACACACGACTTAACAACATATATCACGCCCTGCAACGCATTGCTCGGAGCAACCAGGGTTTCCGAGAGGACCAACTTCGTCGCGTCACGGAGGCCCTGGTCTACTCTGCACGCTAATGTATCAGTATCCTTACACCAATCTCGGCAAAACTCCGCACGTTAAACTTGATCGTCTCCGGCGCAAGTTTACCCGCCTAACTTTGGGCGTTCCAAATGCCGCACCGAACGATACACTCGAAATGACGTCGCTCTTTAATACACTCCAAGATCGTAAAGACATACTTTTACAAGGTCAGGTGGATCGCCTTCGTTGTTCAGAACCGGGTCGAATCCTCTTGAGGTCACTTGGTTACGACATTTCCTCCCTTCCCCCATCTCCACCTCAGACCTCCTTGGCTTTCACTTCCTCGTGTCGAGGTACTCCCCATTCCTCGTAATATGAACCCCGAGGGGAATCTGGACAGACGCGCTGACAGGGCCGATGGAATCTCCTGTAACACTCCCTCCCCTTCCTCTACCCTATATTACGTGGATGCTTCCTTCTCCTATCCCCGGGCCACAACTGCCGCAGTCATTCATTCCACTTACTCACCTATCTTTTATAATTCCCATATTAATATCAAGTCTTCTACATATGCTGAAACTTTGGCTGTAGCCGAAAATATCGCAATACCTACCCAACCCACGAACGAAATCCTCATTCGAACCGACAGCCAGGCGGCCTGTCAGGGCTTTCCGAGGCGTCACCCCTCCCCCCCCCCCCCCCCCCGAAAATCTTTGATGACCTCCAAGAATTTCTGACCAACAATCCCGCCCTCGAGGTGACCCTCCAGTGGGTTCCGGGTCACTCCGGCATTCAGGAAGATGAGGCAGCCCACGCCTTGGCCTGTGACGAGTTACCAGGACCCCCTTGTACCGGAGTGAGTCGGTACGACCCGCTGGAGGATTTGCTCTTAAAACGAAATCAGCGATGAGAAGCCCTGGTTTCTTTACGCGAGTCTCGCAGATCCCTTATCCCCCCCCCTTATCTAGATTAGAAGGCGCCTTATGGCGTCAAGCTCAAACCTTTTCCCTCCCCACACCACATCTCCTTCACTATTACAGATCCCTCCCTGGGCGACCCAACTGCCCCGACTGCGGGGGTTTCCCAATTACCCCTCATGTTCTATGGGGAGTGTCCCTCCTCTCTCCCCTCCCGCTCCAAAGCTCTTACACTTCTCCCCCCACACCAACGCCCCAGGACTCTGGTGAAGTGGCTCACTCCACCGGACCCTCTTCGTCTTCCGTACCAGCAGGCCCTGGTCGATCACGTCCAGGCGACAGTGAACAGACCCCACCATCAGGTCCCTTCTTAGCGCGGGACAGGGAGTCATATTGTGAATAAAGCTTGACACCACACCACCACTGTTGGATTACATTCGGATGAGAAGCGTGTTGCTCGGTCTGCGACCGCGCCCAGTCTGCTCTTTCGCGCAGGCGTGACGTTCTTCTCCGTCTCGCTCCCCCGCCGGCGTCTCCGGTTACATCAGACCGTCAGCCCGCCGTTGCCTGAGCTAAAGGTCGTGTTCCCTATGCGCGGCGAACACGCACACAATACACGGCACTTACTTATTTGTGGCCAGCGATGATGCTTGTGTTTAGATAATCCTACAATATCTAGTAAAGGAGTATGCCCAACAAGCACAGTGAGATTCGGCCATAGAGTTAATATAAAGACCTTTTCACCATCAGTCGCTTGGGCGCTGCCATCTTGGGATTACGTACGCGGCCTCCATAAGGCACCTTTGCATTAATTGCATTATAGCCATAAGGTAGCTTCAACTCGTCGCCCCTCTCCCCTCCGCGCCCAGGAGAAGGCGTTGTACTTGTTTTTTCCTTCGCGTTTTACAGCGCTTTTTTTGCCTCGGTTTCTGAAGTATCGTCGCATAGTTATTTTTACTACCTAACTGCAAACCATCATTATGTGCACAACTTTTGCACTTGATCTTAGTGCACGTTTTTACTATTTCACCGTCGGCGTACGGGTACGTGTGAGAAAAGGAATCTGTATTAGCACTGGCGCAAATTGAGTATGTAGATATATGTAGAGAAAATTATTTATGACAGTGCAAATTTTGCTAAGTGATAGTAGTGCAATAAGAAGTGCAAGGTATGTTTATGATTACGCATTTATGATCTTTAAAAAAGAAGGAAAATGTAGTCAACGTAAGGAGTCACAATGTGTGTTTCTTTAAAGCATCGTGCTGTGCCTTCTTAACAAATTTAAAAGAGTCGCGTTTGATTGTATAGGGAAATAATATTTGCGGTATAAACATTCGCTTGATCTGTTCATGAATTTAAAGAAACTATACATTGTGCTCGGTCTCATATCTGCAGTCGTTCAATTTTCTTAATTTATTGAAACACGAAGAGTTGGGCGCCCCGGGTGAAAAGCTTGGCAAAGACAGCAATTCGAGTGCCTGACAATAGCGTCTGAGGAACGCAATGTGTGACGCAGAAAAGAAGCCATCTGCGTTGAAATAACTCGAGTGCAATGTTGTCGATTCCGTATTTACATTCGACGCTGCTGAAAGTAAAAAAGCCTATTTGTTCAAACAAAGAAATATAATTTGACTTGAGCCGAACCTGCTGCAGGTCAGTTCTATAGCGTCATTTATTTTATTTCGCAAATTATGCGGCATACAGACGTCATTATTCAAGTAAATGTCCGTATCACAAATGTTTCCTAAGGTCATCATTGTGAAATGCTGCTAATGAATACTTTAACAAGGCTGATAGTAGAAAAACTTCCTACTCGGCCTAGGATGGACCATCGAATCATCTCTCGACTCTCGAGTACTTAATTTGCTTAAAACACAAATGGAGACAATATATCGCTTCTTTTCTGCATTTCATGCGTCATTGCAGGGCAGTTTCCCGGTCGGCAATTTTCACAAAACGTTGGAGTCCTCGAAAACAGAAGCACTAAGCTTGCGAGTTCATCTGTTATCTGCGATTCAGCACATTGTTAGTCAGGCCGTCGACCTGCTCTTTCACTGGGCCTCTATGCATTAGTCTCTTCATTAGTTCTTTTTTTATCAAGCTAGTATCAGCGAGTACGTCAAATACGTCTATAAAAATCCGTAATCCTTTCCCTGCATCATTTCAGTCATCTCGCCGCCGAACCTGGCCCAACGAAGAGCATGATCAGATGAAGGTGTTCGTAAAAGTGTCCTCGATTTAGGCTCGTAACTACGTCGTAGTTCTCAAGGTGGCCTATTGACACTGTATCGTTTCTTTTGTACCACAAGGGATACATTTATATATAAAAAAACTAATCGAAAACAACATAACACACCATCATAGCAGCAAGCCCGCTGAAACCGAAACCAACCAAATTGAAGCCACCTTATGGCGCCTCGTGTGTCATGGCCGTCTGTCCACCGGTCAGGTAACTACGGAAATGATAAGGTCTATGATCTTAGAGGTAAAGGTCCCATGCATTGGAACCGCTTGAGAATGACGGGGCACAGACGTTATCATCAACGGCCCCAGTTGGTGGCCCCAACGGATCCCATATCGCTGGCGACGCCTTGATATACACAAATAAGCAACAAAACACCGCCTCTAAAGTCTGCACCATGTTTTGCCTAGGTTACTTTGCAGCAAAACACAGAGATCCCGCATTGTATGAAACTAAAAAAAGTTGACAAGCCCTCGAAGAACTTCAGCTCGTCGCGGCAGAACGAACACGCCTAAACTTTTGTATGCCTTCTTTCTCCCCTCTTCCGTTTTCTCCACCACATCCTTTTACACGTCGTTGATTTCGTCTTTCGCTACACCCCTAGAGACATTGTTGTTTTTGTGTCTGGTCACTGCTAAGCGCACAGCTGCTAATTCAGCGCTGGATTAACGTAAACGAGCTTGCCTTAAAAGACGGCAAGGATTGTTCTCAAAGCGAAGTGAGAAACAGAACATCGGTGCTGTTGCTTGTCCTCCTGGTGTTTTAAACGACTGCAGGTAAGTGTGCACCGGCTTCGATCACTAGACAACACTACCTTAGTTTCACAGGCTAGACGACGTGTATCGTTCTCATATATAGTCGTGTGGGGACCCATCCACCTCAAATTCTATCCTAAAACATTTTACTCGTATTCTTTTTCCAGTTCCCTACTCTTAGGTTATAAATGCATTCTCCCTCTTTTTCACTGAATCAAACGTTCATATAAACCTGCGACAAATGCAGGAGTTTTATATTAAGACACGGTCTTGTCTATCCGGTTTTCAAATATGTAGCTTTAATATGTACCCTGCCTCTACTCTAAGGTGCAGATGGTTACACCTCAACGTAATCACACAGAGATTCCAGAGATTTACATCTATAGCTACACCCTATCAGCACCTTTATTTTGACATAATAATCCCTCCGTATCGTAAAATAAGGTGCTGTTCCATTAAACACATAGGACTCTTTTTGACGATTGGCAGCAAATCTGATTGGAAGGAACTGTTCAAGGCGAATGTTTAAAAATAGTTTTAGTGAATTCTATGTAGTGATTAAATCTCTAATTATCAATTTACACTCGTCTCCTGAAACCTACTGCGGGCGTTAATGTTATTCCGAAGCGATTATTTCTTTACTTCAACCAGCCTTTTCAACATTAATTTTAGTCTTTGTTAAACCACCCTTGCATTATATTGCTTTAGTGGCGTTGCAGCCAATTATACTGCTCTGAAACGACCGAGCTATGAAATCAAAATGTTTCCCCAACATTTTAGGGACTCGTTTAACCTCTGTGCGGAGATGGCTGGTGATGAAATTTATTGCTCTAGCAATTGACCCTGTAAGTGATGATGTCACAACATGG
>JAZHYW010003060.1:0-25769 GCA_037355805.1 Ixodes ricinus
CTCGGTTAATTTAATCATTTCGAAGAGTCCTAGCGGGCACTCATGCATTTTTATGGGAAGGACTCTGCATCATATTTTGAACCGAGAAAATGACCCCACGAACGGGAAAGCACGGGCCTTCTGCTACAAAATTAACCGGACCAAACTTTGTTTTCAAGATCAGACCGGAAAAGTCGACTCCTGTCTTATAAACGGCGAGTAACAGAAATCCTGTGCTAGTCTCGCCACGTTGGGAAGCTAATGCTATGACCCCCATCTTGATTTCTTTGATGCTTGTTATGGCTGTTTTCACATCTGGCATTTTCACTGTTCTTTGGCCAAACAGTGAGTGGCAGGTCACCATAGGTTTCCAGAAGAAAGCGGTCGCATAAGCAGAAATTTCTAGCAAGTTCGTAGCGCAGTGGCGCTTCGTTGCAACCGAGGAAAAACTCTACGGTATTGTTGGTGCAAAACATTAAGCCTCACGACTAGCAGCAACTTAATCGTGGATATACTGCACCGTACGGCGTTTATTTGAGCTCTACTCACACAAAAAATTACAGGGGCACTTAGGTATCTCTTTGTGGATTGAATGCGAAAGCATTGCCATTCCTAACGACACTTCCTTTTTTACCCTCTATTGTTAGGAATGGGAATGCTTTTGCATTCAATCCACGTAGCGATACCTAAGTGCCCCTGTAATATTTTTTTACGTTACATCATATGGCGTCACACATCATGGTACGTCATGTCGTCACGTGAAGTGTGATGTCATTGAACCGAGGACATATTTTTATGGCCATCTTTCGGGCACATCAACGCCAACGCCGTCTTTTGCCGTAATGGGACAAGCTTCTTTTTGAGGGAGAGTAATGCCGCATTCCGAAGCGGCTGAGATAGCACAGCAGCTAGCATGCCCGGCTCTCACACAGCAGCACCGGGTTCGAATCTCAGCCGTGGAAGCACATTTTATTCTTTCTTTTATTCCTCTGTTGGCATTTGATACCACTCGGTAAACGCCACCGGACGCCGGATTTTCCGCTCCATAGACATATAATGCTTTCGCATTAAAAAGGCACATCCAGTCAGGATTGTGCCTTTTCGTGTGGTAAAGTCGTACAGCTCCTCGTACAGTAAAGTACAACACCTCCTCGTACAGTAAAGTACAAGGGGGCACTAGTGATCACCAAATCAGGTTCACGCCATTCATAGGTGAAGGATCCATTTGGGTGCACTGAAGATTTGTGTGGGCATTTTCTTTCATTGATTCATTGGCGCGTCTCGCCGTCCTGCACCTCGTTAGCTCTAACGGGCAGGATGGACAGCTCGGCAGACTCATCGGCTGAATCCTCCGTGTGTAGTTTAGCGTTGTCCTTGTGCTGCTTCAAGTAGGGATGCATGCGAACAGTGCGCAAAACACATGCCCCTTGCCCGCGCTTCGAACTTCATTGCTGGTCGCAACGAAACAGCCAAGTGACGTGCTGTCATGTTTGCCCTAAGAGGTTTGTAAGACACTTTCGATGATGTCGTAATATTGCGTTGTAAGTCACACAAAAGTTGCGACAATTATGTTTCGTTAATACGGATTTCTTCTCGGGTTTTATCATACGCAATTTTTTATTGTAAGTTTTGCTTTGTGAATTCGGCCTCTGATGTCTCGATCCTCCCAATAATTCAAACTTCGTGTATTGCATTGATTGTGAAAGCTGCAGTTGACACACACCCATTCGGAGCATGGCTTTATGATCCACATAGAACTCTATTACCGTTACCTTCCTGTGCGGTGTGATTAAAAATACTTCAAGATAGTAAACAAACACACAAAAAATACACAAGGACAAGTAGTGGACATAAAACACTGGCGCCAGTGTTTACCACCACTTATTGTCCATGTGTTTTTTGCGGCGCGTGTCTACGATCATGAACCAATTGGCCCGAATTGCCATATTAATTCTTCGAGATGCTTATAAGTCATAGCTTCTCTATGTTCAAATTTGGTAAACTTCATAAGCGACAACATCTGCTTGCTTATCTTTGGTAGACCTTGTCAAAAGCCAAAATAAAAGACTGTAATGCGGCGGCAAAAACAGTGAGAGATTGATTCTCGCAGACTCGGGGGCAAAATATACTTTTGCACCATGGTGCCCCTGACAATGTTATCAGTGGCACTTATTAAACTATCAAGGTAGTGTGTAAATTAAGTGCCTGGGTGAGCAAAAATGTAGGAATTTTAAATGTGACTTCCCGCATTTAAGACTGGTTCACACATACAGTGCAGCGCTAACTCAGCCCTGTTAAGGCAACGAGTCACTGCTACTTTCATGGCTTGTATCATGTGCTCTGAGTTGCCTACTTTCATACAAAGGACTGATGTCTTGGTTTGTAATACTGATTCAGTGCTGAGGTAGTACTGCTCTGTGAACAGGATACCTTGCTCGGACATTGAAGTTTAGATAAGCAGATCAATGTGTAACTGTGCATCTTTTTCTTTATAGGTTACCAGTACTCCCGTGGACATGAAGGCAGTACAAGTTCCCCCATGGACACGAAGGCAGTGTAGGATACTCGAATTTCACATTTTTAATAAACTAGTTATTACTCCTTCCCACGGTTTTATGCAGGCATTTTCTGAACCCTGCATGCGTATATAGGCATACATATAAATGACACTTGCACTCACTTTCCCCTTCCCTCAAAACAGCGGTTACATCCGGACCACATGTCATGCAACCTATTGCCGTCTTCCCTCTTAGAGCTCTCTATCTATAGTCCGTTGCAGCCTAAGAACGAAGGGCGAGGGTAAGACGGGCCGGGGAGGAGGAAGCAGACTTAACGCTGAAGAAGAGAGGGGGAAATCTCCTTCTGTCTTTAGCGTTCCGTCTGCTTCCTCCTCCCCGGCCCGTCTTACCCTCGCCCTTCGTTCTTAGGTTGCAACGGACTATAGAATCCCATGCTAGGAGTATAATTTCTAATACATTTCATTTGAAAGTCTAGATACACTGCTTTGAGTCTGTTGAAAATCAAATGTCTTTTTCTACTGCGTTGCAATTGAGGTTTTGATGGGCCGTCTCATTAGGTATATTCCGACTCGTCGGAATATACCTAATGAGATGGCACGTCAAAACCTCAATTACAACGCGGTAGAAAAAGACATTTGATTTTCAACAGAGGCTCAAAGCAGTGTATCGAGACTTTTAAATGAAATGTATTAGATATTCTTATGAGGTGGCACGGCAAAACCTTAATTGAAACGCGGTGGCCAATATTTTTCGCAAACTCCTTAGGGACTCGTTACAAAAAATCAATTATTTTTCAACACAGACTTGAAACGGTGTCAATAGACTTTCAAATTATATTCTTATGAAATATATTAGAAACTTTATGCAGTAGCTTTGTCGAAACTTAAATTGGAATGCGGTGGCCAATAGTTTTCGTAAACTCCTTACGGATTCGTTACAAAACTCACTTGCATTTCTATTGAGACTCGAAAAGATACGATGAGTAGACTCCATAAACATTCAAATGAAGTTCATTAAAAATGTTTGTAAGGGGACAGCCTAAAAGTGACTGGACAAGAGAAGGCACAAACAAGGGCTCGTCTATGAAAGGGAAAGTATATGCATGACGCCTTGAATGTTACTTTTACTGTTGGTGTTTGTACAGCTGAAGTGCTTTTCAAGGCTGTATGCATTTGCTTTCTAAAGAAGTTGATATATCACAGATAAATGTATGGCCTTGTAACGAAGACTAAAACATTGCTTCAATGCGGAGAGAGATGGGAGTAGATGAGAGTGGCGGTGACGTTGGACTGCTAAGACATATGTTTGGAAGGATAGTATACGCAAAGGCTACCTTCGTCTTATCCCGCAGTCTCTGGCATTGGATGCGTTTCAACGTCGATCCTTGTGCGAGGGGATAGTGGGTAAAGACTAAGGTAGCTATAGCCTTCGCGTCTATACTAATTATTTTTCCAATCAAAACTCAGCGCTTTGACGTCACCGAAATTCTCACCTCTCTCGGTTTCTCTCCACAGAGGTGTGAAACTTTAGGCACACCAATTCAGATGGGTAGGGATTTCAAAACACCTAAACGAAAGGTGTAACAGCTGTAAAAGAAAATTGCAGGCTAAAAGGTGTATTGGCAGCAATAACACCTATCGAAAGGTGTGAGTTATAGACATCTGATAATGGGCCACTTACACCTATATAGGTGTTTTGAAGTTTACTGTGTAGGGGGTTAGGAAGAGAAAGGGCGCGCACAAGAAAATGTCTTTTTCCCTTTCCCACTACACTCGGAGACTGCCAACAGAGCTCCAGGGACGGAAGGAGGTCGCCATTTTCAACACGCCGGTCGAGTGACATACAAGCACGTTTTTTTAATGCGAATAGCATTTTAATGCGAATACGAATAGCATTCTTTGGATACTTCACGCACTTTTCGTCTATGTATCTATCTATCTATCTATCTATCTATCTATCTGGCTATCTAACCTCTTACGCCGCGGGTCGATAAATAAATAAAAAGACCAGCAGGCAGACGCGCTAACCACAGAGCTATGAAGGCAGTCATTCAACGCACTCTAAACACCTGTTTATATCTTTACCATCGCGACGCGTTCCATGCACGAGCGCTGCTCACAGTTACCGGTGCGCGCGCGTCTCCGTGCCGAGAGGGTCATTAGCGCTGCCCTGAGGCTGAGCCAACACCACCTAGGAGCGAAGGCCGCAGCGCTCGGAGTTGTGACGTCACAGATTCACGACGAGTGGGCCGACCTGAGAGAAAGGCTTCTCCGCAACACATGCTCTTTTTTTTTTCTTTCTTATATTTGTTTTCCCGAGGTCGCCAAGCGGCGCATGCTCCGGCCTCTTTTGGTTTTGTTTTTAGCTTTCTCCGAGCCCAGGGTTCTCCAGGGGCAGTTGCGCAATGACAATTTTTGCGTCCTTTGCGCACGGCGGCTTGCACAATTCTCGCGGCGGGAGTACGCGAACTGCTCTAACCGTCTCTTTTGTCTTTTGTGTTTGGTGTGTATGGCGGTTAACGCGTGGTGGTTGTCAAGTTACGGGCGGCTTTCGGGCGAGCCCTGCCTCATAAATGCTGTGTCCCTGGGTGCCGTGGGAACTATGAAACGTCGTCGAAGAAAGTGTCTGTGTTTAAGTTCCCTGAGGATGAAGAACTGCGAAAAGTATGGGTGCGGGTGATTCCTCGAAAAAACCTGGTTCTATCGACGCATACCAGGGTGAGAACTCTCATATCTTTTCACATTGTTTTTTTAATTATTGAATTTATTTCGTTTATTTTTACGCTGATGTGGCAGCGAAGGCGACGAGCACAAGCTAGCTCTCGCTTTTAATTTTAGAAACGTATCTTTGTAGCGCAAGCTCCCCTTTTCAAAACCGCAGTCAGGAGCCTGTAGCCTTCGCTCTATGTCCCCTTCTTGTTCCTACATCTGTGGCGCATATTATTAAAGGAATCAATGAAATCGTCGAGGTCTCGAAATCTGAAGGAAATTGTAACATGGACGCCGAACAAAGGAACGCGACTCAGAGACGACTTTCAAGAACCATTGATGTTTACAGAGGACGATCCCAATGTGCATTTTTTGTGCAGTCTTCTTGACTGCCTGGACGCCTGGCTTGACGTATGGGAGAGCGAGAACGTTAACAGTGGCACGCTAACCAAGGAGAGATCGACTCACGGAGCACTCCGTCAAACAACCCGTGCACTTGTAGAGATCACCGAATACTGCTTCACTGAACTCGGGCTGAACTATGTCCTGCTGGGAAATATTCAGGCTGATAGCTTGGAAGACCGTTTCGGGAAGCACAGGCAGCTGGCTGGCTCGCAATATCACATAAGGCAGCTTTATGAAGGTGAAAATAAGCTGCGACTGCAGAGTACGTTGCCGACAACCCCGTGTGAAGACGAGCGATTGGAGGAGCTTAAAAAACAAGTATACACGCCACGGCCCAGCTGCCACATAGTATGGTTACAGAAGAGGCAGTGTCACAAGCGATAAATTAAACCCTCCCAGTCCTAGTCCACAAGGCAGGGTACGCAGTTTATGCCGCTTTCAAAAAGCCAAAATGTCAAAAATGCAGGGGGGCGGTTACTGAAGAAGATAAGACGGCGACAGTTTCACAGGAGAACTACACTCTTCTCAAGGAATTGGATCGAGGGGGGCTCCTTTATCCAACTATGTTCGCCGTTAACGCCGTGGCACACAATTACGTTGTTGCTCAAGAACTCTCCAAGCAGGCAGAGTTTCTGAAGGTTCCGATCCAGCGTCAGTTTGTCACCGAGCTTACAGTGGAACTGCTGTCTACCAACGAGACTTCTGACTTCGACGCATGTGAAAAAGGACACAAAGTGAGCTCGTGCTGAAGAACTTGTTCTGGTGCAGCGCGAACATTGTGCTGAAAAACTATTGTGGAAGGGTGAACGAAAAGGTTATAAGGCTAATTCCAAGGAGAAAAAAAGTGAAACCCTAAAATCTAAATAATTAATTTATATTCAGTGCAGCAGTTGTCATAGCATTATTATTGCGAAGCGGCATTAAAGTCTACATGCCGTACATGTGCTGTGTCTTAGTGTCGCGAAAGCTACAGAGCAGCATCTAAGTTGCTTGTGTTTGAATTGTGTCAAGATGGATACACGAGAATATACAATTTGCAGCTTTCAAAGGTGAGAGAACTTATATTCACAGCACCTATTCATAGTGTGAATGAACGCGGGTAGATGTGTGCATGAAGCTCCCACAGCTGCATGTGTCCCTTTCTGAAAATTATGCTTTAATTAAGTTTGCTAAGTTTGCCTGCACTGGGTCAAATCAAAACTTGTGCACTTCGATCTAGGCGGCGTCTTTCCCTCTTTTTTGTCTTTTCTGCGTTTAATTTTTTGTCTTCGTATCTCAGTCTCGGATCAATTACTTTATGATAAACATTCCCCAGTTCGCCTGCAGTTTTGCTTTTTATTATCATGTGTTTACTTCTGGTAAAAAATACAATTTAACACATTACATTTTTTCGTGCTCTCAAAGTTCACATTTTTAAAATAATATTTTCCTTAGCTTCACATACGAATTCAGTAACCACACATGTCATCACCAACTTGATTGTTGCTGTTATGCATTTTGGCGGGTCCCATCACTTGCAATAACGTTTCAGGGCATTTATTTTTTGTTTGTTTGTGTCTTCTCACTCCCAGAGATAATTAAAGCACCCAAGATTTTGATGCCTAAAACGAAAACCCAACTCTCTTGAAACGTCGTTAACCTTGTTCTTTCATATCATAAGAATAATTGTACGTCCTAATATGCTGCCCATGTAACAAAATATGTTTTCCAGTCATATAGATATTTATAAATCCTGTTTTACCAATTAACAAACGTTTGGGTCAATAAAAAATGCCATTCTACGTCGGTAAATCTATGCGCGACGCCTTCAGTGCAGCGCTTTTCCGCGGCGCTCGCCAGCCGACTCGTGTGACGTCACCGAAGGAGCGCTGCGGCCTTCAGCTCTAGTGGTGCTGCTGTGCATGGACGCGCTCGACCGTGACAGCGCTGTAAAGCGCGTCTATGGTAAAGATATAAACAATCGTTTAGAGTACCGTTGGTTGAGACTATACTTCATCTCACCTTAGCACGGACTAACTGCGAAGGCTGTGCAAGCGCGAGCGGCTAGCTTCGACTGCCTTGACTGGAGCACTCTCTGCACGAGCGCTCGTGCAGCCGCAGAGGCTTCATCCAAAGCAACTAGCTCGGGCTTTTGGCACGCGCGGCTAACAATAGTCCATGCTAAGGTGAGACGAAGTATAGCTGAGACGCCAGAAAGTCTGGTCGGTACCATTTTGAGTGTTTGTGCGTATGGCGCGTGCTTTGCTCGCCTTCCTAAGTGACACAAACGCACGTGCTGGGCTGCGGAGATCGTGCGCAGGGCTGTGAAAGTGTCAACAAATTTAGAATCGCCTCAAGAGTGGGCTGGCGTATCTAGAGTGTGCCGGCCACCTGACGAACGCGCATAACTCCGCACCGTTTGATGCTATTCGCATTAACGTAGATAATCATTCCCAAAGGATGGGTTCTGCTGATTTTTTCTCTCTCTCTTTCTCTTAAGTATTTTCAGCTTTCTCGGGTGGCTTTTTTTTTTTTAGTTCGCATTGGTTTTGTATTAGTAGGGTGTTGCCATGGGTGACGCTCCGGGCGCGGTTCGTTCTTCGTTGTACATCTTGAATGTTATCTGAAACAGCGACGACGATGGCATGAAGGCGTCTAGATACTGCCGCTGCATGTGCTTTTGAGTGGAACGTGCTGTGCATCAAGTGTGTCGTTGCGGATTTGGAGTTCGACATTGGACTACCCAAAAATGTTGGTCACGGGGAGACGCAGAGACGAGGCTCGATTTGTTCTCTGTTTTAGCGATTGAAGTGACCATTTATTCTGACTGCGAGACTCAGGTGTTGAAAGCGCGGCTTCTACAAACTGTTAAGTTTCATTTAAGAGAAAAAAAGTGTTAGTATTTGGAGGTGTTGCGTTTGGATAAATGCTAATTTTTTGCGCGAAGGGAAATTACGTGAATGGGACTTGTGAAATGTCAACAGATCATTTTTGACGAGATAGTTGGGTGAAGTCGAGTCAACACATTCGTTAACTCGCATTCACACAACGCGTGAAGCTCTACCATGTAATGTCTTAACGTTCGTGGCACATTAAACAAATTCGCCAGTTTCGTCCGAGTTTTGTCAACACTTTCAGCCGTGCTGGGCTGAGTCTCGCCGATCCCCAAGACAAGCGAAATAGCATCCGTCCTCCTGGCGAACATTCCGTTTGCCTTCGAGGACTAAACCATACAGATGCGCCCTGTCTAAGGGAGACTAATGGATGCTTTTGCTCGCGCACGCCTATCGCTTAGTCCAGTCGAGCGCAGTTAGTCCCCAGCTTTTGCGCACGGTACCTAGCTTGAACCAGATGGTCCTTTCGGGGAGCAACTGGGAGTTCATAAGACCAAATGCTGCCGTTAGTCCCTTGAGGCCAACTTTTTTCTTAGAGAGTACGGTTTGATGTTTCTTCTCTACCCCAGTCTCAGGTTAATTCAACATGGTTAATATTCACCAGTTCGCCTGCACCCTTACGATTTTTCTACGATAAGGAGTGGAGAACGTCACAGAATAACTAACGATCGCTTTAGAAGTCTCCCCGGTAGCACAGTGTTCGAGGGTTCGAATAAAGATATAAAGAACAGTGGTCGAGGGTTCTGCTTAAAATATTGAGGTCACCGGTTCAATTCTATTTGGATATTTTGTTTAGTTTTTATTTAACCACTGATCACTGTCGCTTCACGCATGATCATGTGTTTCGCATTAAAGATCTACATTTTTTTAGAGGAGGCTGCCCCGAAAAATTATATCGCATTTAAAGCACTCGAGCGTTTTCAGCCCCATTGCCATTTCACTATCCTTGTGAAAGATGTGCTTCAATATAGGCGAGCATCTAAAATTAAAAATAAAGGGGTTGTTTTCCAGGTTAGAGAATATTAACCTTGGCGGACGCCGCCGTACACGTACTGCGGCGCAAAAGGGTGCATGTACGGTGGCAACTCTACATTGAAACGTTCATTGAACTAGGTGATACAGCTATCCAATAAACAGAATGGCAGACGGATTTCCGGATGTCAATCAGGTCCTTTGATGTTGCAGTTGAAGTTACACGTGGAGATTGGAATGGTGCAGCTTGCGAGAGGGACTTTTATATTGTCGGTTTTGATATCATTTTTGGTCATGGCTGGTCACTATCGCGATACAAATGTATCGCGACCTTAGATATACTTTCTAGTATCTGTATCTCTGTATCGGTATACATCTTAAAACATGTATTTGAATCTTAGTTGTGAAATACATTAACTATGTATTCATTGTATCGTAATACCACATATGGTTCCATTCGTTGCCGAAGATGAACTGTCAGGTTTTTACGATAAACTAAAAAAGACTTTTTTTTTGTCGCAAAGGAATACAGAATTTTTGTTATCGATTCGCCAGATAACCCCTCTGCAAGGGGAAAGCTAGTTGCCTCGTACACGCAAAGAAACACCACGATTAAGAAAAATTCAAAACAACAACAACAACAAAAAACAAAGGTAGTGTGAAGAAGGCTCCTTGAAGGATCATCAGAATAACCTCTTCCCAGATAACCCTTCACTCTTTCTATTTTAGCACAGAGAACGCTGGAAAGAAAGCGAGTGTAGACGAGGTATTCGTAACCTATTTATGTTCTCCGGTCTCAATTCCCCATAAAGGCTTAAAAGTAATTCGCCCCACCCAGTGAGAGCAAGCGTACGTAAAACTTTTCTAGAACCATATCATTACAATTCCTTTTCTACTAATAACACCCGGCACAGTAACATTAATGCCGCTATCGTAATAGAATGTTATTTCTTTACCAGATAAAGTGCTAATCTATGCTTCCTTCTTAAGTAAATGATAATTATATTGTAATTGAATACAACTGACGGCCAAGCCAAGCCAATACGATATGACTGAAGCCCAAAAGCACCCGAGAGAAATTTTCAAAAATAAATAACAACAATCGTAGCTCTTCTGTTGTGTCGTGATCGCTCTTTCTTTCCTCTTTCTTACTGTTCACCGAAAATGAAACACCACGGAAGTGCCTCAGATCTGCCTGCTCACTCGCATCCTTGGTCGGTTCTGTCCTCACGAAAAAAGCGGCCGAGCAGGAGGCCGCACACTTCGCTCACAGCACCACGGATTGCGAAGCTTTTTTCCCCGTCGCCGTATTTAGCATGACTGCCATAAATTGCTAACTTTTGCAATCCTGGATTGGTTTTGACGCGGCTACTTCTCGAAGCAGCAAAATATAATCCACCTCCCAGAAACGCGATCTCGAAGCAGACAGACCGGGAGCGGCGTGGCGGCCATCTTGAATTGTGTAATTCGCTGGTTCTCCCTAATCTCGCCAAGGCTCGTTCTCGCGAGATCCACGCTAGGGCACCCCGCTGGGCGCGCTAGGTTTCTCGAAACTTTCGTAAAATAGTGCGACTGCGCTAGCTTCGCCAGCTCAACTAAATGTCCACTACCATCGCACATGCGCAGTAGTGTCATCGCTCGTGCCAAAACGACCTACTAAAACTCTCTAATGGAGTAGCTGTTTCGTCCTGCTGCTTTGTCTCCCGTCTACACTTTGGCCAACGAGACCTTAGCAATGAAGGAAGGGACGTGAACCTGAGCCCTGGGGCCTTCGGACAGGCGACACCCCGCACACCAAACAAGGTCCATATCGGCACTCTGATAGGCGCGCTTTAATGGACGTCAGATCGCCTGATTTATGGGAAGAAAAAGAGAATTGGCAGAGCAAGACAGGTAGAAACGCCTTGGTGATTCACGCAGTAGCCTTCACTCAGCTTTTAGAATTGCTCAGACTTATCAGGTAAGCAAATCTGGCAGCCGGCTAAAGGCTGGCGCGTCAATCACTGAAGCGACTGTACTTAAGCCTCCCTCACCACCTCCTTTCTGTTTCCGTAAACCAGGCGATGTCACACCCATGAATGTGCACCAGTCAGAGTGCCGAATTGATTTCTTGACTTAGTTTACAAGCAAGTTCCGAACAGGCTGCCGGGGAGCTTGCCGAACGGCGCCATGGGTGCACCTGTTCCCCGTTTTTTATGCCATTAAAATGTTTCCATTCCGAGCGATATCTAAAACTCAACGGGAAATGTTTCGCTGCCATGGAATCGGCATCTGTACAACTGGAAGTTAAAAAAGGGGAAACGGACTGAACAACAGCTGGAATTTCCAGTAGAAAGCGTAGCGTTGTGTATTTATAAGCAAGAATATCGCATAGGAAAACTCACTCCTTACACGCAGCGACCGCCGCGATGCTTCTGGGAATCGCAGCTTGCATTGCTTTTACGTTTTGGGCAACGTTGTACATGTGAGTTTATACTTGATCTCGCATCAAGCCTTCCTTATTACAGGTTCCGCCAAGTTGTCTGCGCACCAACTAGAAAGCAAACACCACTGCGAATTTTGTAGACTTCTACAGTTTGCTATCTTTTCGTACTTTGAAGTGCAAATAGGGCTTGTAGCATTTTGCTTTTACTGGTATATACGTATCATACACTGAGTATCCGTTCTGGGTGCTGGTGCATAAAGGATCATTACGCAGGCAGCACACAATATTGGGCCAACTTTAGATTTGATGTGGCGAAAAATGGCCCATCAATGGTCCAACTGAACCATATGTTTACTTTACTGGAATCACATTGACCAATACTGGACTATCAAAGCCAATGATTTTTAATATTGGTGAAACGTTGCCATTGGCTGGTCAACAATGGACTGTCAAAGCCACTGGCTTTCCAATATGGGATCTATGGTGGCATAAGCTGTCCAATATTGAACTGTTAAAACCAATGGCTTTCTAATATCAGATACACACCGGCAGAAGCTATCCAATATTGGACTGTCAAAGCCAATGGCTTTCCAATCTTTGATATACGCCGGCAGAAGCTGTTCAATATTGGACTGTCGGTGTCACAAGCTTTCTGATATTGGCTATTCGCCGGCATCTGCTGTCCAATATTGGATATACGCTGGCATAAGCTGAGTAATATTAAACTGTCAAAGCCGATAGATTTCCAATATTAGATGTACGCCGGGATAAGCTGTCCAATATTAGACTGTCGGAGCCACTGACTCTCTGATATTGGCAATGCGCCGATATAAGCGGTCAATATTTAATATACACTGGCCTTAGCTGTAAAGTGTCAAAGCCAAGAGTTTTCCAATATTGGTGATGTGCTGGCATAGGCTGGTCAGTGTTGTACTGGCCATAGCCAATGGCTCATTATTATTGAATATACGCCGGTATAAGCTGTCGAATATTGAACTGTCGGAGCCAATTTCATACGGAAATGGTCTATGGACGTCTATGAACAATTCTATGGGGATCTATCACCGTATGTGGCCCTTTATGATCAGCCATAAGGAACCATAAAACACAATATAGCTACCTACATAATAATCTATGGCTTCAGAGCTATAGAATATCGACAAGTGTGATTTTTATAGCTGGCTATAGAATATCATCTGCCTATGAAGCTATAGACTCGCGACTATTCAATTTCCTTTAGCGAGCTATAGATAAATGAATGTCCTTAATGCTATAGCTCCGCGAATATTCCATGTGCTTTAGCCGGCTATAGCGTGGTGTCCGACCCTAAATCTCTAGACTCACGACCATTCAATTTTTTTAGACGACTCAATAGTGTTCTAGGTCACCAAAGCTATAGCGTCCCGCCTTTCAATGTGCCTTATCCGTCTATAGACGGATGTATGTCTCTCAAGCTATAGACTCGCGACCACGGCATTTTTTTTTTGTACCCGATTGAATGGTGTTTTATGTCGCTTAGGCTATATACCCGCGACCTTCTTTGCACTCCAGAGGTGGGATAGTCGAGAAGAATCATTGATGCGCTCGCTTGGGGCGATAATTTTATTTACCCAGCTTAATGGAGTGATCGCGGCCGGTGCTTTATAACCACGACCACAAAAGCGTCCTCAGCTGCCTATAGAACTATTGCAGTTTTGCCGGCTGCTCTCCCTTCGCATTGCCTTACCTTGCCGTTGCTGTCATGTTGATCTTTCGTTTCTTTAGCATTAATTACCACTGTCTCTTTCAGTGTAATTTGTATACAAATTACACTGGAAGAGACAGTGGTAGTTAATGCTAATATGGAAATAGAAGACATTAACGCTACGAAATGCATATACCTATAAGTATATGTAACTCGTAGCGTTAATGTCTTCTATTTGTTCTGTATCCCTGCCACGTTTGTCTTTCTTTCGGTGTGTTGTATTTTTTATGTTTAATCTTTTTTGTGTATATTTCGTCGTTCTCGACACAGGCGTCAACGATCGGTAAGCCGCGGCTTACGCCGCTACCGAAATGAGTTCTACTCTTATTACGACAGTTTTTCGTGTTATAAGCTCGCCTATTGCACTCGAACGAATTGTCTCGAGAGGGCTGCTTCGACTGCCAGTGCGCATGTCATCAGTGTAGGCAGAGCAACGACGTAGCAATCGCGACGCAAGAGCCGACTGCGCCTCGATCTGAACGGCCGCGCTCGCTCTGCGGAAATGGGAGCGTGGGACTCTCAAGCACCGTTAGCTTACTCGAGATGCTAGACGCTAATACGTCGTCGCGAATGCTTTTCCTTTAGAACTGCTGGAAAGCCGTTGCGCCCGGCGTACCCTACGCAGCATCTTTCAAAAACCGTTCACGCAGCATCGCATACATTCGTCTAGGATGGTCGGCGGTTCATCTTGTGTTGAAAGTCGGAAGAAGGGCTGTACTTGTTGTCTCTTATGTGTAACTTTTTCGTATAAAAAATTTTAAGTTTAAAAATGCGAACCTAACAGTGTAAACATAATTTTAATTATAATGGTAATATATATAAATATATATTTATGGACAGTCCGCAAAAACAGTCGCGCTTTGTTCTTCATTTTAAATTATGATGTGGGCTACACGTCGTAAAACATGGTATCTTCAAACTTGCCGCGTTTTGGGTCGCTTTTGGGCTGGACAGCTTCTCTGGATGTCCAAAAGCTGGCCTTCATGGAGCTGTCCTGTTAACTCGGCAGGACAGCAGGGTAGACGCTATGCGTGTCCTACGCCAATCGTGTCTCCGGCTAGGGTCACGTGACTATAGTCTGAAAGATGGTGATTGAACAGAACACGGCACCTGCCTGAAACCCAAAGCCACACATTGCATCCACTGGACTATCAAGCTTGGGCACAAGTGACAAATCTTCTCGTTCTGTTCATTGTTGGGATGCCCCCGAAGATTAGTCTTTGTGAGTGCAACCCCATTCTGGCCTTAAGCAGCTGCAGCCTTTCTACTCCTTATATCTTTTTCTCTCTCTCCCTAAGCTAAAAGCGTGGTAGAAGGTGCGCACTCGCCGGACCAATCAACCATACATTTTTTATCGCTTAACGCCGCTCTCTGTGCGCCGGTAAAAGCAAAAGCGTGATCACGTAGTTTAACGGATGACGCATATTAGCCGTTGACAATCTCGGAATGCCTGCTTGCGAACCTAGTTTCGCGTTGATGTGGCCTGCGGGGCTGCTGTGGATTCAACTTTTGTTGTAAATGGTATCTTGTTCGAAAAGTCCTACCCCTATGTCGGCAACAAGCGATTTCTTCAAATATGCCCAAGAGATTCTTTGGATGCGTTTAGTGTTCGGCTGGGCAAATGACAGCTTGTGCTACTCCGTGTTGAATCTCCACAAATACCTTCCTTCTCGTTTTTGTGTTTCAATGGTTGTTCTGCAGTGCCCGTGTCGACATATATCTTGGATTACATCTTTCAAGTCCGGTATTGTCCACGTAAATGCGCTGCAACCTACTTCGCGACTATTGACAGTGCTTCTACGGGTATGCCCTTAAAAATTGTTTTTGTTTTTTTAATACAGTAAAAAAATGTCGCTCAAAGAATCAGCAGACAGCGTGCATGATCTGTAGATCTACTGAGAAATCAGTATACCTGGAAACACTGGCAGCGACTACAGAAGCGTCCCGGTAAAACTGGCCCGTTTGCCGCTAAAGACGCCATGGTCGGGGCCTGTATTACGTCACACCAGTTCCATATGTATTCTCCATCCCTCTCTGATATGGCAGTATTCAAAAATATTTATAAACCAAGAAATGCAAAAATATTCACCAGTGAAAGTGATTTAAAGGAGCTGTGCAGTGATTTTAACGTTGAAAGAGTTCGCATTTTCTACTTTTGACATTGTTCATCTTGTCACTAAGGACAGAAAAAACATCACCGTCCTTCAAAACATTGCGGTTCCGTGGCGTAATCACGAGGTAAAAATAAGAAAATTCCCCGACCTGCAGCCGCCGGGGGCGGCCATGAGAACCACGTGGCATGATGTCAATGGGGGTCTTGTAGAAAGATAGCAAGTTGTGCGAACACCTGCTCGATAAAATGTAACTTTTATATAAATCTTGTCGTTCCAACATAAATATAAATGCGTCAAAAACCTGGTATCATCGACAAAACTTTCATTATATGGAGTTTTAGTGGCGCCATTTATCCTAGGTCCACAAAACCGTCAGCTCTATCAGCTACCGCGAACAGCCGCCAGAAGCCGGACGGGAAGGGGGACTGAGCCGGACGGGTATGGCCGGACCCCGATGAGACTTTCCTCCTTTCACCATATCGCTCGCGCTGCGCCCGCCAGTTAGTGGTCACGCGGTCGCGAGCGGAAGAGTTCTTGCTGCTCACTGATGGCTCTAGAGAGGAGTTTCACCGAAACCCCGCGCGACCCTCATCGACATCACAGCGCACGTGACTCGGAAGATAGTGAAGGACTTGAGAGGTTCCGAAAACCTCAATATTTGTTCATTTTTAAAATAAAAACTAGGACATGTAGGCAAAAGCGGTTTTTTGTTCTTTACTTCGGAAAGGTCGAGACACCAACTCCCAAATTATTTGAGCAAAGCACTGAAACTGTTGCACAGCTCCTTTAAGCGGCGACATTACTGCGTTTTCTCTCGTTCGTAACTAACTACTTTCGTCAAAACTACTCTGCTGGCTCCCCAGTGTAAAACTTGCCCAAGACGCAGCATATTGGTGGGATATTGGAGTTGTGTGTTAAATTAATGAAAAACGTGTACCCAGTAAACTACCAAAGTGTTGAAGTTGAACGCCCATGACTGAGGAGCAGCGTTTGACCGGAAACGAAAGTTCCGGCCACGTGTCGTCGTTACCTACTTCTTTTGTCCATGTCTTTCGGCGCTTCCTTCCAGTCATGAACGAAAGTTCCCTCGAAGCGCCAATAGCACCACCGCTACTGTAGCTAACGTACCAAAAAGTTATATGGTTCTCTGTATGGTTTTACTATATGAAGCTGTATGGGTAGATACACTTCATACCGGTTACATGGTGGAATTGTTTGCAGTCATAGGAACCTATACGGTTGAGTATAGTACTGTTATGAACGACCATATATATGAATATAGCTTTTTATGGGCCAAGCATATCTAACTATACGGAACCATATGTATATGGTATGGCTCGGTATGGTTCAGCCGTATTCAATTATACGGAACCATATGTGTATGGTGTGGCTCGGTATGGTTCAGTCATATGCAACTATACAGGACCATATGTGTATAGTATGGCTCGGTTTGGTTCCGCCACATGGAACCATATATATGCATGCTATGCCATATGACTTGCCATTTGGAAACATATAAATCCATACTGTGCCGTATGGTTTATCATATGGGCTCATATAGTTTATTTTTCAGTATCGGTAACTGTTGTAGAACATAACACAGCCAATGGTCGAGCCACACAGTCACCACAAGGCTTTAGGAGCAGACACCTCTGCAGTATCATGACTGCGGCTGCAACATTGTTGCGCGATTGCGAGAAAACTGTTATGTGGCGTAGCTTTGTTGCGCCGACTCTCCCCACAACATATTGTTTTACCTGGGTAGACAACAACCAAATGCTGGCCCATAGGGCTGTTTTACCTGAGTAGAGTGTACTCCAGCTCACGATCACGATCGCGCTATTAGGTTAAAAATACCTCCCAAAACTAAGAATTTCCCAGAATCACATCACCAAGTTCGATAAGGGCTCCGTTCTTTGAATAAGAAAATCTTACAAAAAATGGTGATGCTTGGCCTTAGGTGGCTAGCAGTTTTTGGCTAGGTCGTTGAGGAAGGATAAGGTTTATGAGAGTGTCAGAAGTAACAGGGGTAGTGATCAGTCAAAAAATATAGGTTTCGACATAATTTTGTCTCTGGATAGAGAGTGAACGAACACGTACGCGACCGGGGACCACTGCGTTAGGTTGGACTGCATTTTTTTATTTATTTATTTTGTTTCATGCTTTATGTTATCCTATCTCCAATTTAACGCAGACTAACTAGTCGATAGGAATTCGCTTGAGTCAATCGATACACTTTTTTCGTCTACTGCACTAAAAAGGATTTGACGACATGTTTTCTTCACCTATAGGCATGGAAGCAAAATTAAGAAAAAACAAATTAGTTTGTAAAGTTGCTCTTGGTGCCATGCGAGATTCCACGTGAATGAAAGTAACAAGATATTTATACCGTAATTCAATACGAGCACTAGTAGTAATTAATACACTAATATGAAATGAAATACGGCCACCCTAGGGCAGGGATTGGACACGACTCTGTGTTTGGCTAGGAGTCGTATCCAATCAGTGAAAACACGAATCCTTGACGAACACTGACGCCGTAGTCTTGTTCAGTGTGTGGCCTACGATGGGCTTCCTTAGTGACACTGAAAAATTCAGCACTTGAGCTTTATTAACTAGCAGCTGTTGACAAGGGTAGAGTGACAGGTTCAAAATATTGAAATCTACGGTTCAATTCTCCTTGGATGTTCACTTGTTTATTTTTTATTGAACCGCTGATTTCTCTTGTGCCGTGTAGCGCAAGCGTTTCGTGTAACAGCTCTAATATTTTCGGAGGTGGCTGCCCCTCCGAGTATGCTATCGCATTTAAAGCCCTCCAACGTCTTCATCTGCATCAGTATTTCACTCTCTTTATGCTAGATGTGCTCTTTAGAGTTGAAAAGGAATGGGTTGTTTTCCAGGTTAGGGATCGCCGCCGCACACGTACGGCGGCGATTATACATTGAAAACTTCCCGCCTAAACGCGAAACTGCGTTTCTCTCTTCTATGTTTTTGGGAAACTATATACTTATTTTGTTCGCACTATGCCTCGCTTAAATAGGGATATTTATAGTTTTGAAATTCGACAATCTCCTGTGGTACTGACAACCGGAGTGCTGGCTCTCTCGGTTGAGACTCACAACGCTTATCGGAATTGAAATCAGTGTACGAGAGCGTTTCATCCAACATACTAATTTTGTAAAGTAACTTCGGTTCAGAGACGGAGACTGCCAAAATTTTGATTAATTCCGGACAGGCGAAAATTAACCCGAATGAAAGAATGGCGACAACTTTTATCCACAATATTTTCCTTCGATGATTCCTCAATCTACGCAACTTGAAAACGCTTTACATGCTCTAGGTATATAACAATATAAAAAAAACGGTGTGCTATGACTTATTCTTAGTGCTATATTTAAAAAAAAACAGTAATCCGACACCACGTTTTCAATGCGCCATCGCTGGCGCATTGGCCAACCAGGTTTTCTATGGCCCAAGTTGGGTCAAAGTGCTTGGCAACAGCAGTGCTTTCGTCCTTGTCTGATGACTGGCCATTTACCTTAAGCCAATAGCTGGCCATTCACTTTTGGCCAGTCAATGTCTATTTACTTTTGACCAACCCCTGGCCATTCACGTTTCGCCAGTCACTGGCCGAAAGTCGCTGTAGTTGTACACTTTATATATAATTTATCACAGGCTGCCAGGAAATAAGCGTTTTCCTCAGAAGACTCTCAAGACTTTAGGGAGGTCGAGTTTGAGAACTCAACCCCAAAAACTTTTACACATTAATGGCAAGCGAAGCCGCTGTGCGGTTGCTCAATATTTATTTTAATTTTTTTGAGTACTACGCCATGCGACGCTGGTTGCGACCACCATTTCAGTCGTTCGTGGGACCACGGACGGTCTTTAGGGGCACCCTCATGGCGCATTCCCACGGGAAGCGTATCCGCTTTCGCGAAGCAGTTGCGGATGCGGTTAGCGAGCGACACTGTTCAGACACACCGAGAAGCGAATGTCGGTTGGCGAGAGGCGGTTGGCGGTTTCTTGGTGATTACGCTTGATCTTTGGGACTTGCGTTTGGCAACCCTGTTTAACAATCCAAAATCCACTTAAATCTATGATCCAAAGCCAAAATTTTGCTTTTTGGCTAGGGGTGTCGCGAACTTTTGTTGAACCGCATTTTTTAGGTCGAAGTTTCGGGGTTCGACCGACAACCTTCGAACTTTTAACCAGATTCGACCGGTTCGACTTTGTGGACAGTGTCGCCAGACCTTTATACAAGCATGACTAGGTATGGAGAATATTGTTCTGGGCAAAGAGTTATTTTAATTTTTAGAGAAATGTAATTAAAAGAAACTAATTATAATCACTCAAGAAGTTCATAACTTAATTTTTGTACTGTATTAACTGAAATAACCAATCAGCGCTGCCCTTAATTTGTCCCTTAGCCATTAGCATTCAATCCGAAGCCAACTGGCCAGCCTGTCGCGCATGAGCATAGCAGTCGAACTTGAGTCAAACCTTTGTCGAACTTTTTAGAAGAAGGTCGAAAAGTCGAACCTGATCCAACTCGAACCTCGACCAGTTTGCGACAACCCTAATTTTGGCACACTGAAGATATTTTCTTTGGGAATGTTCGCAGGCATCATGAGTTGGACACCTACAAAATTATTATTACCACATGGACCTGAACGTCGCTAATTATAAATTTAATTTCCACATTTTAGTTAATTCGATAGCGAATATTTTTTGCAATGCCTGGCGTCCACTGCGGCAAAAAGTTGGTTTTCAAAAATAGTTCATTTTTTTAAAAGGCTCTATCGTAAGAAATTTTCGAATGGTTTCGCTGTAACACCCGTCGTTGTTGTTGATAAACATCGTTGTAAGCGGTTCTTTTACGGCCATCAACGTAGTTATGGCCCAAAAGGAGAGTTGATCCCAGAGCATGCACAGCCCCTGCCTTTCCGCACGAGAATTAGTAAACATTTCATCTCATGTAAAATAAATTTAGTCTTCAATCTATTCGGTTTGTTTCCTTGATTCAAATCAATATCTGATTTGATTACAATTATTCGGTACTCGAACACCCCTTACTTTTTCTGTAATGAGCCACAATTTGCATGTTTTTCGTTGTAAGAGGTTACTCAACACAGCGGATATGAGCTCCGTAAAAGCCATCATAACTTACAGCGCGATCTGGGACAAGGACAGACAGAAGAGAAAACACAACACAAGCGTTGAACTAGCAACTAATTCTATTTAAAAGAGTTCTTCAATTGAATTTTTTCATTAAAATCAGTGGCTAGTTCCGCGCTTGTCTTGTGTTTTTCTTCTGTCTGTCCTTGTCCCAGTCACTGTAAGTTATTATGAACACTTACCAACTCGCCCAATTGTCCATTTTGCTCCGTAAGAGGCGCCAGCCAGCCTATGAGTTTGCAAAAATGACTTCAGTATAAATTGTGGTTGGAGATAATTTTTCCTCCATGTCATGCCCCTAATCAGGCAGAGAGCTGCCAAGTCTTTGCTTTCAGAAATTACTGTTAGTGTGTGTCTGTTTGTGTGTGTGTGTGTGTGTGTGTCTTTTTTCTCGCTGGATTAGCAGGCCAGGAGGGTCTAACTTTTAAAGTGCTGAAAGATACAGCAGAACGACCGCGCTGACATAATCCAACTACTCTTTGTGGATTATTTATGGCAGGGGTTGCCAGGCGGCGGCTCTTTGCATGCTAAAGTGCGGTTCGCGGCTCTCTATTAAACTTAAACCCCTCCCCCCCCTCTTCCGTGCCTCCCTCCCGGCAACACACGAGCACTTTCCTAAAAGAAAACAGAAACGCGCTCTGAATTAAAAACTGCATCTAGGTTGCGGCTTGGCATTCTTGTGCTACTGCTACCATACGTACAGTTGAACTGCTTTTGACTCGGATAGATCTTTTTAAGTAGTTCAGGTTTTATTTATAAATGTAAAAAGTAAACACCCCTAAAAAACCAAACACCCCTCCTCCTACCTCCCCCTCCTTTTTTCTGCCTTTCCTCTTCCAGACGGCTCTTAAAGGTTTAGTGGTTTTGTATGCGGCTCTTATGCCGCGTAATCCTGGTCACCCCTGATATATGCGGACAGCGGACGTTCCCCTCTCGTAGTGGGCCAGATAGCTTGTTTTCTGTGCTGGACGGAGCGGACACGACCATTTCGATGACAGCAGGCATGACGGACGCAAGAGTTTTTTTTTCTTGCGAGTCTGCAAAGGACCTTAAGATCATTGTTCTGATTGTGAAGGGCTTCCTAATGACCTGGAAACCGTTTCTGGTCAAGAGATCCAACGAGTCAAAAGATCCAACGAGTCAGAAGGTACAATAATGGATCTTTTGAGTCGTTGGATCTTTGACTCGTCAGACACGAGTCAAAAGATCCAATGTGGGTCAAGAGGTCCAACGAGCCAAGAGATCCAACGAGTCAAAAGATCCACGGCGAGTCAAGAGGTCCAACGAGTCGGTCAACGAGTCAGAAGGTCAATGGGATCTTTTGACTGTGGATCGACTCGTCAGACACGAGTCAAAGATCAAGGGTCAAGAGGTCCAACGAGTCAAGGTCCAACGAGTCAAAGATAAGCAGTCAGAGGTCCAACAGTCAAGGTCCAACGGTCAAAGTCCGATAACGGTCTTGATCGTCGGATCTTGCTTGACTAGCCAGACAATAGTCTAGAGATCCATTGTGGGTCAAGAGCTTCAATTACTCAAGAACTGCCGCTTCATATTGCAAAGAGCGCGGCTCTCGAGGAGAGTTGATATGGCGATATACCGTATTAAAAAATTTGGGAAATATATATATATATAGTACAAATATGGGTCACTCTCCTCACACACTGGTTCCGCACCCTCCTCCTCTACCGTGTCCTCTTCCTCCTTCGTACCCTCCTCCTCCGTAGCTTCCCCTCTACCTCTTTCGTATTCTGCGTTTTGTTAAAGTAGTTCTGCGTTTGTAAAAGTTCTTCGACCACATATTCGAAATTTCATAAAAGAGGCTTATATAAAATTGTTTTTTTAGGTATTAAATGTGACCACCGATCATAAACAAAACTCATACTGCTTTTGATATCTGCACTAAGCCTTTCTTTGTAAATTGCCTATCGTTTCAAGTCTACTTGCAAAAAAAAAACTACTATTTGTTGATGAATCGTGAGATGATGACTCAGTAAACAACATGGGTGTGGGGGTTAAAATAGGGTAGCCAAAAGCTTTGCGCACGCAAAGAAAAAATAGCATCGTGCCCACCGCGCATGTGCCAGGCCGAAACCGCGTTTTGTGTTGGCGCATGGCAACGAGGTTATTTTTTTGCATACGCAGCGCTTTTGGGTAAGCTAATAAAAGAATCGCTATAGACAACTTAAGAGAGCAAGGGCGTGGCTTAGAGATACTTAATGATTCTTCCATCGTGATTGCAATCGTCCTATGGACGTTCTTACCGGCACATACTGCGGTCTCAATGGCTGAAGGACAATTGGAAGGTTCTCGGATCGGCTGGAGCCGCTCGGCGAGCGCCCCAACGGCTCCAGATCTGCAAGCGGCACATCGAGAGATGGCTCGCATCTCGTGAGGGGAACAAGAATCCGCTCGGCGTACGCGCGCCGAGCGCCTCGCTGTTTGCCAGGGGAAGGGGTTGTTAGTGATCCACGCGCTAACTTTCACCCGGCTTTCAGATTTCCTTGCGCTTAACGGGTAAGCAAATCTGGCAGCTGGCTAAAGGCTGGCGTGTAAATAACTAAGGCGAGTGTACTCAAGCGTTCAGTACCACCTCCGTTCTTGTCCCGTAGACCAGGCGATGTGACATCCATGAAAGTGCATCAGTCAGAGTGCCTAATTCATCTGTTGACTTAGTCCACAAGCTTTTACGAATAGGCGTGCGGGGAGCTTGCCAAACAGCGCAAAAAGTGCAATTGTTCCCCGTCATTTTTTGTAATTAAACAAATTGCATTTGGAGCGATATATGAAACTCAGCAGAAAATGTTTCCTGATATGGAATCTGCATCTGCATAAACTGTCATGGAAAAAAAAATATATATATATATATATATATATATATATATATATAACGAACGGAACAGCGGCTGTGGTTTCCTCTAGGGAGCGTAGCATTTTGCATTTATACGCAAGAGTATATAATAGGAAACACATCGTGCTCCCAGTGACCGCCGCGATGTTTCTGGGAAATTACAGCGTGCATTGGCTCTTGCATTTTTGGCAATGTTTTACAGTGAGTTTATATATTATATCGCACCAGGCCTTCCAAGTCACAGGGTCCGTACGCTGTCTGACGTACTGCACTAGAAAGCGAACACCACTATTATTTACATTTTTTATACGAGGATATTGGTCCAATAGCCGCCAATGTAGACTTTAACAGTTTCCCATCTTTTCGCACTCTGAAGTGCAAATAGGGCTTGTAGCATTGTTTCTACTAGTATATATTGCATACACTGAGTATCCGTTCTGTGCGGTGGTGAAACAAAGGTCATTACTCCTCGGACTGTCCGAAAGTAACGGCGAATTATTTATACTTGTCCCCTTAAAACACACACAACTTTTCGAGTTATCCTGGGATGAGGAAAACAACTGCGTTCACGTTTTTGTTAAGCCATTTACGCCACTATTTTCGACCAATGACGAACATTTTTTTATTTAGTTATTTTTAGATGTTTAGTTTTGGCATTTTGTTTTAAGAAGTGCCTTACACAAGGCACGTAAAAGAAAACTCTACCAAACGTACAAACCAAATACAGCGAGATAGATCAGCAAGCCATTAAATCGTAAGTAAGCCACGAACAGTGCTTAAATAGACGGTAAACGTTGCTTTCTTAACCTTTCTGGTTATTTGTTGTCGTTTAATTGACATGACGATTTCAATGGCTGTTCAGTGACACTAAAAATGTCAATGAAACATCAAAATATTCGATTGTTTCGATGAAAATTGAGATGAAAAACTGAGCCCTATATTGCCAAATAACTAACGAATTAGTCTTAAATTATGATTGCTCATTATTCGTCTGACCGCAAGAAGTAGTTACTACAGGCAGTAGTAGTTATAACTACAAGAAGTAACTACTACTACTGCTTGCAGTAGTAGTTCTACCAAGCTTGCATTGCTTTAACTGCAGGGTCTACAATTTGTGGAAGACAAAGTCGACATTCTTCAATGACCTGGGTATACCAGGACCAAGACCTCACCCCATATATGGAAATCTGCGCGAAGTATATAAAGAGGTAAATTATTTCTCAGCAGTGCGGTTGACATTTTCGATTGGTGAAATGTCGTAGAAAACTGTGATCGATCTTTTTAACCAAAGGTTTTCAAAGTGAGGAAGACAACTCTTAATAAATTGTATGTCTAAAAATCTATAAAATACAAATGTGCTTATCTGACACCTTTATATAATTTGCAGTAATGCGCATAAGATACTAAAACATGGATTGTTTCTATCTGTAGGAGAGAAAAAAATAAGCATCGCTGCTAACAGCCCGTACACGTTATGAGCGAACACATTTTATATGGGCGTTTGCTACGATTGTGGTCCCCACCATCAAAATCATCTCTCTAGAAGTCTTACAGTTTAGAGACTGTAACCTAAACCTTGCGTTCGAGGCTTAGTTTAGACGAGAGCGTATTCAAAAACTTGAAATTGCGCGAATATATGCGTTGGCCTGTTCATGCCTATATATTTCAGCGGGAGCAGAACCACAGCCCTACGTATTTAAAGTCGACAGGCGTTTGATGTACGCTCTTTAGGTTGTGCCTATCTTTCGCTTCTATTGTATATGTCTAAAACTTTTATACTTGATATTGCAGGGCTTGTTGAAAGTAACAGAAGAGTGGGCCTCCAAATATGGCGATGTTGTTGGGTAACCTGCGTTTCCTGTCCTTCTGCGAATTTCCTTTCTAATGAATAAACCAAACATACATTATTGTTGGGTTTACAAACAAGTGTTGTAAACATCTTATTAATAACCGACCTAACCTTTAATTTAATATACAGAAAAAACAAATGCTAAGGATGCAGATTAA